>JAJJMB010001096.1:548399-607730 GCA_023531105.1 Papaver atlanticum | reverse complement strand
AGGTATTTCTGTGGGAGACAGATTTATCTATTCCTGTAGACTTTTCTATGTGATACAAATTTGTTTATTAAAGTCTTCGACTTTGGGTCGTTGCAACTCTTAGTTGTGGGTGAGATCAGTTAAGGGAATCAAGTGCGTAGTATCCTGCTGGGATCATAGACGTAAGGAGCGCAACTGTACCTTGAATCAGTGTGAGATTGATTGGGGTTCAACTACAGTCCAGACCAAAGTTTGTTTGTATTAGGCTAGTGTCTGTAGCGGCTTAATACAGTGTGTGTTCAATCTGGGCTAGGTCCCAGGGTTTTTATGCATTTGCGGTTTCCTCGTTAACAAAACTTCTGGTGTCTGTGTTATTTCTTTTCCGCATTATATTTTGTTATATAATTTAAATATCATAGGTTGTGCATTGAATCGATCAATTGGTAAATCCAACCTTTAGTTGTTGATTGAAATTGATTGATCCTTGAACATTGGTCTTTGGTACCGTTCAAGTAATTTCTCTTGTATTCAATCTGGCTCGCAGATTTCTATTTGTTTGAGTAAGGATTGAATCGATAAATTGAGATATAACTCTTTGATATACTTTTTATTAAGATTGAGTCTGACTGTCTAGTTGATTCTTTTAAAAGTATATTGGAGTTAGTCCATTTAGATTGCTAAGCGAAATATTGGGTGAGGTTGTTAAACCCCCACTTTTTCAGATATTACTCAGGAATGTCTCGAATTGATTTGGAGAAATATAGAACTACTATATTCGGAATACAAGACAGTGTTATCAGTCTTACAAACTGGGAAAACTGTTATATGTCTGAAGCCGTATTACATGTACTCGTACACGTAGCGGAGTAGCTATATATTGAATTTCAGATTTGTGTTATAGGCATATTCGTATGCACATCACGGTAAAATATTTTTGTTGCGTGATCTGGATAGGTATGTATTTTCATATACAAACCATTGAGGAACTATAGTAAGGGAACCGGGTTTAAGTATTCAAACCGGTATGCGAGCTGAAAAGGTTCTGTGAACTCCTGAACCGGCGAGGTCTTAAGTTTGCAAACCGGTACATGAATTGAAAACGTTTTGTCAACTCCGAAACTTAATGTTGCACCTAAGTTTGTAAACCGGTACGTGAACTGAAAAAGTTCTTTCAACTCCGTAACCCGGTTTTGCTTGTAAGTTTCAAACCGGTCCGTGTACCTTGACTTAGCCGATTCACGAACTACTCAAGTATTTGTACTTTGTTCATTTACCAACTATGTCAATTATGATTCAAATGCGATAAAATTATTTCTCTGAAATAATTTGCATTTAATCGATTCTTTAATTAACACTAAACTCATTTGATCACATGATTGTGACTCAAGATTAATGTCTTTGTGTTCATGGAAATGAGTGTTAAGCTTTTAAGTTCCAACCGGCTAGTTTCGGCTAACCATGTTAGACATAGTCTTTATATAATGTTCGGTTACGGTTTACCTAACCAAAGTATATATCTTGTTTATGTGAATAAGATTCAAGGTTTTCATCTAACAGTGAATATTGTTTGCTTGGTTCCAAAGCTATCTTAACTTAAACCTAAAGCAACCTACGTTTTGAAGTCTATATAAGGGGAGCTCTTTGCAACTGGGATATTTGAATCCCGACACTAGTTTTTTGTGTGTCCTAGTTGTATCTAGAGACGTCCTCTCCAGAAACCCTTTTAGGGTTTAGCGACTATCAAAGACTTCATTGGGATTCATGAAGCCAAGACTAGTTATATTTTATCTTAATAACTTGAGTATCCTGATCTTGTTCTATTGTTGATTTATTACTTGAACAAGATAAATAGTAATCACTAAGTTCTCTTCGTCTCAAACTTTGTGATTCCATAATTTTTTATACTTGTAAGGTGAATAATAATCTAGGCTGCACTTCGGGTTGCATAAGTCCGGTTTTGTGGATAGCCAGACTCTTGTCTAAGTTGCTATCGATTTCCATCACCTAGATCTTACGTTTGATCCGATCATCCGTTTCGATCATAAATTGGAAATCAATTATATAGGCTTAATCTGTGGGAGGCAGATTTGATTTAAAGTCTTCCTGTGAGTTGAAGCAACTCTTAGTTGCTGTGAGATCTTCTAAGGGAATCAATTTTGCAGAGTCCTGCTGGGATTCAAGAGGCGTAAGGAACGCAACTGTGCCTGAATCAGTTGGAGACTGAATTCGGGCTAAACTATATTCCAGACTGAAGCTAATTTGTAGTAGGCTAGTGTCTGTAGTGGCTTAATACAAAATTTACTCGTTAACACAAGGTCCCAAGGTTTTTCTGCATTTACGGTTTCCTCGTTAACAAAATTTATGGTGTCTGTGTTATTTCCTTTTTCGCATTATATTGTTTATCTTTATAATTAAAATATCACAGGTTGTGCGTTTATCAATCACAATAGATAGGTCCGACCTTGTTTGTTGGATAAGACTAGATTGATCCTTGGATATTGGTCTTTGGTACCGTCCAAGAACTCTCTTTGAGATTAGGTTCACGGATTCAATTCTGTAAACGTTCTAATCACAAAAGAGTTTGAGATATAACTCTAGACACTTTCCTTGATTAAGTTTTAACTCTCATAGTTGTGTTGAGTTTGTCCATACAGATTGGCTACAAAAAAGTTGGTGGTGTATTTTGGTACCCCAGTGTTTTCAGAAACTATAAGGTGGTGCCGATCTCACACAACTAATCAATAAATACGATTCTAGTTGGATCCCAGCCGATAAAGGTTTGTGCACACAATTCACAAGATACGAAAACTAAAGAAAAATTTAATCGTCTTCAAATCTTCGTTTGTCTTTAATAATAACCTCCACAACACCACTTGAATTATCTTGTGATCAATCACGCACAGAACGGAGTCTGTTAACATGGTTTATCACAACTCACGCGATGTCTTTAAATCCTAAAATGGTTCTAAAGATCCCGTCAATACTTTGATCTAGTTTACGTGAGCCTTATATCAGAACATAAGGTTCTCAAGAATAAACAAACTAGGTGCAATCAAAGTTTCAACAACCGCCAGTCAATCAAATCAATAATCGAAAAGTACAATAACAATGCAATTATCTAGTTTCCCACCAACGGTACTCATAGAGCTTCTTGATCCCACAGAAGTGTTTAAACAAGCGGTCGTAAGAGATTTCGCCTAATTAGGGTACTAGCCTCTCCAAATAGACAGCTCCACTAGAAACAACAAGAATAAAGTTTGTTCTCTTAGGATAGTTTGTTAGAAATACAAACTCAAGTATTTATACACCAAGGTTGTTAAGACAACAAGGAAATTCCAAAACCGAAAATATTCTCAAGATATTCACATTAAAGTACCTAATTTCAGTTTTCCTAATGTGGATAATATTGGTTGACCGATTAAAAAGGAAATGGAGGAATGGAAGGAGAACATAGCTAGATTGACTGTTCAACATAATAGTAGTATCAGTTCTTGAATTGTTGTATCATGGACAACACCACCACATACATTTACTAAAATAAATTTTGATGCTTCATATTATAAATCTAGTAAGTGTATGGAATCTGGACTAATAGTGGTCAATGCAACAGGTACAATCCTTGGAGCAAAGGGTATCCCAGCAGTAGCAGAGGATGAAGAGCAGGCAGAAGCAATAACGGCATTGGAGGCAGTCAAAATGGTAAAAAATGCAAATCACAACCCTGTAGTTGCAAGGAGATTGTCTTAATGTTGTTAATGCTTTAAAAGGGAGAGTTGGGTCCATCAAATAGACAAATGATGCAATTATAAGAGATTGTTTAGAATTGCTTAAATTTTTTAATAAGTGGGAGGTGTCTTATATTCCCAGAGCCACAAATATTGTGGTTGATGTACTTGCCAAAGATGCAAGCAGTAGTACTAGTATAATCAGATGTGAAGAAATGATTCCCAGTTGGTTAGATGATCTCGTTAGAGAAAAACTTAATGTAATTGAAGTTTAAGCAATGAAAATCTCATTTCCTATTAAAAAAAAAAGTTTTCCTATTTCCACTTAAATGCCAAACCATATTTCCGAAAGCTCTCATAGAAAACTTCTACTATTAGTCTAGCACATGATCTAATAATATTTTCCAGAGGATATGCTTTAATTGCTGGTAATTAAAACATATATGATGAAAATCATAATTAAATGCTTTTCACTTTTTCAGGCATGGGATCACCTTGAGTATCAAGGAATATCTTTGAACAACTAATGATAAGAGTTATGTACATGTTCAAATAATGTCGACGTTTAGAAGCTTCTCATCTTAGCAAACCAAAAACCCTAATTCACACACATCATGAAGAAATATGTAAATCATGGAAACTTGGTTTTGCTCATGGAACCGATTATACTATCACTCCAAAATATGCTGTGACCGGCTAAAACATGATTCCCAAGATAGGCTGTAGTCGGTTACACCTTGCCTCCCGAAGTAGCTTGTGATCGGTTACACCTTGGTTTCCAAAGATAGCTTGTGAATGATTACAACTAACTTCCCAATTCATCTTGTGACCGGTTATACCTTGGATCCCAAAATAACTTGTGATCATTACAACTTGCATTCCAATATAGCTTGTGATCGGTTACACCTTGATTTCCAATGTAACTTATGACCTATTACAACTATCGATATTTAATTTAGGCTATGACCTGTTATACCATAAATCTCAACAAGTTAAGATACGTTCTACCTTGTCATCTTATATTGGTCATTCAAAAGATATTCAATAAAGAATCTGACCAATCATGATTTCCTTTCGACCATGAAACAAGTTCATATATGTACTTCGTTTAAACAAATGCTATAAAAAATTGTTTCCTAGGGTGAAATCATACCTATACCATGCACACATAATCAAACAACTATATACAATAGATATGCCGATGTCATATTTACGAAGTTCAAAAGATAAGAGTTATACTTTGTAATTCAATAAGTTCCTTGACACTTTGATCATAATGTCATGACCAAGTCTAACCACTAGAGTATTATTTATATACATATTCGCATGTTATGTTTTCAATATAATCCGACTTGAAAGATACATTAGAAATGAAAACAAGATCAAGTCAATATTAGTAACCTCAAGAGGAAGGATGATATCGTCATTGTAGTCGCTACTTCTTCACTTTCTTCAGGTCTTCGGAGTAATACTTGTACTTCTCAACATTTCTAGACTTTCTAGTCTAACCTAAACAAAGTTGACTCTAGTATTTTATCAAGCGACTCTAGGTGAGTTTTGATACTAAAATAAAACAACCAAACTTGACATACCAACGCTTGGTGGGTTCAACCGAGCTATACTCTAACAATCTCCCCCTTTGTTAATTTTAGTGACAAAACTCTTATTACATATGGAGCTAAACGAATTACAAAATAACTCATTCTTCATACGCTTGATTCCAAGTTTCAACAACACAATAACCTGCATATATTTAGAAAATAAATGCCATTGTTGACATTTGAATAACAAAAGCTTTTACTCCCCCTAAAGGCAAGCTAGGTAAATATTCAACCCGAACATCTTTGTTATTCCCCTTTTGTAGGATGAAATACTATACAGCATTATGATATGTTTCTCCCCCTTAGTCTATGCTTTACTCTTTCGTTAGATATAACGTTTAAACACAAATGTCCTTTCCTAGTGATCAAAAATCACTTGTTTACTCCATATATTTATCCCCCTTTTTGTCACAAAAATGACAAAGGTACGAGCAAACAATGGACAAACCGAAAGAATCTTACAAATCTATAAGATTTTTTCAACCTATAGGAGTTAAGCATGGAGGTTCCACACAACATTTTAGATAAACAATATTAAAACCGAAACTACTAAAGTAATTTAGTTTCAATATGTTATCAAGGAAACAATTGCCCGAAGCAATTTTCCCTTTAGTTCGACAAATCAACTAAGATACTTAATTCTTTTGTGGACCGATTGCGTATGTACAATCGCTTATTTCGACAAAAATCAAATTGAGATCAGAATTAACTCTATTTCTCTTATCAGGCTCTAGTTATTTCAAAAAATAACTTAGACCTTTTCCTTTAGACAAGAAAAATACTGGGTTAGTTAACTAGGTTTTCTTGTCAAAGCATTCGATTAGACTTGGATAACTGAATCCTTTAATTGATAAGTCTAACTAAGATCAAAATTAACTTAGTTTCTCTTATCCAGAATCATATGAACTAAACATATGAACTCGTAATTTTTATTAAGCCAATAATAATAGATACAAATCAAAAATAAATTTACTTGTCATTGTTTTTCTCAACCGAAAGCAATTGAAACAAATTTAATCATTATAAACACCGCAATTGCACCGAATTTCGTTAAGCAAAAACACTTGATACCAAACAATAAATAAGATACCAAAATATAAGCCAAATATATTGACACAGTTTTTCTTAATCGGAAACAATTAAATCATAATAACCAATCCACGCTGGAAAATGGAACATATTAATTGTACTGAAATTTTGTTAAGCTAAAGCAAAATATATGCAATAAATTCAATCTTTTCTTAAACAGGAAAAACGAATTAACCAATAAAATCGTTACCTCAATTTTCACAACCACTTCTCCCCAGAAAGATATATCGTTTAAGCACCGGTTCAATAAGAACTCTCCCTCAGTGTGTTATCATCCTCTCGTAAGAAACAAAGAACAACAACAAAATTAACCTTTACTAGAGAAAGGTTGAATCGGTTTTAACTAATGTTTGCCAATAGAAAAAGTTTAAACCCGAAACACATATGTTATGTTAAACACAACTTATGTAAACATAAATTGGTTATAAACTTGTGAATTTTCACATATGAGTTTCAATCGGAACACCTTATGATCCTTTGATAAATCCTACCAACATAGGCTAGAACTTAATCTTTCTAAATCAAAAAGCCACACAAACCATAAGGGTTACACAATATGAGATCAAATATTTTTAGGTTAATAAAAACCGAAACTAAACATCTCATAAATCCAAAAGCACATAACATAAAATATAAGCATTCATACACAGGCTATGCAATTAGAACTATCAAATAATGGAATAAATATTATAAAATAATAATATTTATTCATTCATACAAGTTTCATTTGAATAGGCTTTATACAGAATATCGAAGTAAATCAACAAGTTGAATAGCCTAATTTTGAATAAGAACTTAATCTTATTTTTGCTTTACATGCCTTTTCTGAGATTCCCTTCAGTGTGTTCTCGGATTCTGTCATATTTCTTTTACAGTAATCCAACATCCTTCTATAATAGGCATCATATAGCTCCTTCTTGTTTTAGTGGCCACTGATGATTGTCAAGTCCATGCTCATAGCCGTAGATTCCATGCTTAGCATCAACAATGTCATCTTTGAGTAGATCCCTTCTCCCAATGAGCTCTATTGTTCCTTCGAACAGACTAGAAGAAATGGCTTTCGAGAGAGTTGTCTTAATAGGAAAAGGATAGTATTCGGAGCACAGTTCGAATTTTCCTCGAGAATTTTCTCAATCTTTTCGAGACAATATTCACAGACAACATCACTACTTTATTTTCTATTATTTACAAAAAGAATAGTATGACATTCTTTCGATAGTGGCATAAATATGCAGGAGTTAATTACATCCAAAATTTCCTCTGTTAAATCTTCCTCACATTCCTCTTCATAAAGAAGGGACATTGTTCAATATCTTTCAGTATACCAAAGGATTTTCTTACGGTATTCTTGAGATTGTATAAAGAAGAATAAGACCGAAACTATTCATATAAATAGCCTCTTTCAAAAGGTTCAAGAAGGAAGCCTTTAAATTTCAGAAGTAAAGATATTAATGTAATTTTTTTTAAAAAGAATATATACAAATAAAAAAAGTCCCCTTTTTTGATTACCTAAAATAACCAAAACTCATCTTATGAATATATGCCAAATTTTTTTTATTTTTTTTATTAAAAAAAAGGGCATGGCAATAAAATTTGAGTAATCAGTGATTCCTGATTGACTTTCTTTTTCTTCTCCCACTATGTAGCTGGTTGTTGAAGGAGATCCTTGTATCGATATCTCTGGATATCTTTAGATCATTTTTTAGTCTAATAATTAGACGTTCATAATCATCCTTATCTAAGATTAACACATGATTGTTTTTCTTAGAATTTTCTTTAGATGACTATTTTGAGATTTTTACTTCAGACTTGGGCATCCATGTAGGTGGATTTAGGATGAAGATATTGTTCAATATCTTGTTCTTTTCCAAGTTGAAACATCAGATCTTATATTCCTATTGACAAAGGTATTATCCCTTTTATCATTGCACTTTTTAGGGATAACCCTTGTAGAACTGGGATGTGAACTATTAAAATAATTCTTTTGTCTCAAAATATGACAGTGACGATCTGAGTTTTTGTTAGAAGTTAGTTTACCCAATTCTTTTGAAACAAATTATAGAGCATTCTGCATCTTTTGAATTTTTTCTTTCTCTTTTAATAAAGGAAAATAGGTTTACGAAAAACTAAGTTAGATTTGCAACTTATAATATTGTACTTTAAAGAGTATTAAGTTATTACAACGTAAAATTGCGAAAATTTAATTATAAAAAGCTTAATGCAATATATTTCTATATGAAGGCCGTTCGAAATACAAAAAAATATCCCTATATATTTTTTTAATTTTCTATATTCTTTTATTCATAAACCTAGCGAGTACGAGTGTCCGATAAATCTCTTTTACCCCCGCAATAAATCAATCTTTATCGGATTTTAAAGAATGTGTCAGTGTCCAATCCGTCCATGAACAGGTTGGATGCCCACCGGCCAAGTGCGAGTGGGGAGGGCTAGATGGGCGGATCAGAAATACGCATCCCAGCATTAGGGGTGAGCAACGGACGGATGGATGCAGATTAGGGGTCACCTGCATCCAATCTGTCAAAGTTGCGGATTTGGAAAATCCAACCGTGTGCGGCCCAATCATCTGCGGATTTGACATCCACGGATCAGCGTGTGATACAGGCCGGATGCGGATAAACTTCTTCTTCTACTTTTGGCACCATAATGAAATTCATTTGGAAAACCACCTTAATGAAATTCATCACGATAAACTTCTTCTTCTACTTTTGGCACTAATATTTTCTTTTTCGGAATGTTACCACTTTGGATTTTTAATATCGACACTGTTTTGAAATGATTATTCATGAATTGATTTCCTTCCGCTGTTAAATCATCCTTGGATGCTACTACTTTTTTTGCTAAATCATATATTTTATTACTAAATATTTAAACAAAAAACAACTTAGCCAAGACATTCCAAGGCTAAGTTATAACACTACACTAAACAAAAATGAGAATGAACAAAAACTATACATTTACCAAACTAACAAAATCTAAAATAAGTGGTACCCTTATCCTCCATCCTTCCAATAAATTCTGGTTTTGCATCATAATTGATAATCTCCCCCTATCCACATTTGAGCCTTTTTTAGCTAACTTATCAACAGAGAAGTTAGATTCTCTATAGGAGTGTCTGAAGGAGATATTTCTTAAGCAACTTCTTACATTTTTCCATCTGTTGTACACCATTCAATGAATTTTATTACTTGAGAAGGCAAGTAACACAGCTTTTGAATCAAGACTGAAACATACATCCAAAAATGTTTTTTCTACTGCCCATTCCCATGCCATCCCCAAAGCCATTACTTCAGTTATATAATTAGTTGCCACACCCAGACCACCTGCCATTGCAACTACACACTCTCCATTACTGCATCTGCCTATAAAACCAAAACCGGTTGCCCTTAGCTGCTTCATCACAGCAGATTAAAATCTGATTATCCTCTGGCAATCTAAAGAAGATCTCCTTAATTCTAACTGTTCTACTTCTTATTCCTTTTAAACCAAAGAATAGAATTATGTTCAAATCATAGACACGGTTATTCATCATCCCCTTCATCCTAACATTGCATTACTTAGTAAACCACAAAAAAATTTGTTTAATAGTTTCTGTATTAGGTTTCTCATCTTCATAAATCTTCTTGTTTCTAGTCCACCACAGTTCAACTATCAGTGTAAAGGAACACATATACCAAAGTTCTTTAACTGCAACACTTTTATTTTTCACACAGCTAAGAACTTCATCAAATGTAGAAGGGTTTAAGAATTGAAAAATACCTCCCATCCAGTGCCAAATACTCTTACTGAAAGGACAATTCCATAGAAAATGCACCAGTGTATCTTGTCCCTTGCCACATAAGTAACATTTGGATGCAGTACTAAACCCTTTTTTCCTGACATTTTATTTTATAGCCACAACACCTCTTATAATCTTCCACATATTGCAGGATATATTAGGATGTATGCAGGGTCTCCATATTTTTTTAGCCCAGGGCTCAATTGGAAATTTCTTCCTGACTACTTGTATTGTATTTGCAACTGAAAATTTTCCAGTTAATTCAGTTGTCCAGATTCTTTTATCATCTCCATTCCCAATACTTGGTAATTCATTCACATTAAAGTAAGCATTCATCTCAACTGGGATTTGCCATTCTCCATTCACAATTATATCACTCACTTTCATATCCTTGTGCTATATGATATAATCATCTTGTTGATGCACATCACTCAAAGTGTAATCTTTCACCCATTTATCCCTCCATAAAGATATACCCTGTCCATCTCCTACTATCCATCTACTTCCCTCCTCAAAGATATTCATCACTCATTTTAGACCTGGCCATATGGTGGATCGCTTGTAAGTTGTTATCTACTCCCCTTTCTTATTCTTGAATTTTCCTTTCATGAATCTAGTCCACTCTTCATCTTCAGTTTCAATCCTCCACAATAACTTCAACAAAAGTTCCTTATTAACTACTTCCAGTCTTCTTATGCCTAGCCCACCCTCTTCCATTGGAGCACAAACTTCATCACATTTAACAATAATGATTTTCTTTACTGTTGGGTCTCCAGACCATAAGAAATTCCCTTTTATCCTTTCAACCTCTTTTACCACTGCACTTGGCTATCTATATACAAACATATTGTACATGGGTATACTGCACAATATACTTTTTACCAGAGTTAGTCTTTCATAAAATGCTAAAAGTTACCCATCCATCCAGCTAACATCTTCTGTAGCATCTCAACAATACCCCAAACTTGAGATTTCCTCACTCTTCCTGGATTTAAAATCACACCCAAGTATTTTTCTGGAAATTCAGATAATTCCATCTGCAGATTCTCAGCAATCTCTCTTCTTCTATTTTCTGTTACACCTCCCACAAAACACTTACTTTTAAATTTATTCACCACTTGACCAGAAGCTTTTTGATACTTATTCAATAATTGCATCAGTTTCTCTAATGACTTCTTATGACCATTACAGAAAATGAAAATGTCATCAGCAAAAAGAAAATGTGATGGCTGACATCCATTCCTACTCACCATTGCTTTAATTGCACCTTCTTGAACCATTTTATGCAGATTTCTACTTAAAACTTCTTCTGCTATCACAAACAAAATTGGAGATAGGGGATCTCTTTGTCTGAGTCCCCTACTTACATCAAAGAAACCACAAGGCCCACCATTCACCAATACAGAAATTTTAGCAGACTGAAATATTTTTTGCAACCAATTAATACCAATTTCTAAAAAAACAAAATGTCTCAAAGTTTCAAACAAAAATACCCAGCTTAGAGAGTCATAAACTTGAGTTATATCCAACTTCAGCCCCACATTTCCTCCTCTTCTTTTAACATTCAATTCATTTACTAATTCAGATGCTAGAACTATTTTCTCATGTATCCCTATTCCTTTAACAAATGCACCTTGTTGACTTGATACTACTTTTTCAATTACAACACCCATTCTGGTAGTTATTATTCTTGTAATTATTTTGAAACAAAAATTGGCAATCCCAATTGGTCTATACTGATCATCCCTTCTTGCACCTTGAACTTTTGGCAGTAAAAATAAAAAACTTGAATTCACACCTTTTGGTATAAATCCGCAAGTCCAACAATATTGTATTGCCTTTACCAGATCATGCCATATGACTTCCCATGCAAATTTATAGAAGCTACTTGGAAATTCATTAGGACCAGGAGAACTATTACCATTCATACCAAAAACTGCATCTTTAATTTCCTTAATTGTAGGCGTAACATCCAAGACATTATTATCCTCCTCAGTTATCACCTCAGGAATTACTTCAAAAAGCTTCTCATCTAACTCCACAGGTTGATATTTAAATTTTTGTTGAAAGTGAGAAACCAGCAAACTAGCTATCTGATTCTGCTCTGTAATAACATTACCATTAGTATCTTTTAGTTCTGCAATACAATTACTTTCTTTTCTAATTTTCATAGTTGTATGAAAGAAAGTTGTATTTTCTCCCCCATCCTTTATCCATTGTACTCTAGATTTTGATCTCAAAAGCTCATTATATTGTTGAGCAACAACCTCATGCTTCCCACTTGTAGTAACTAAATTATTCAACAGTTCAATATTCTCTGGCTGAGCAGTAAAGAGGTAGTCATTACTTCTTCTTCAGTTTGTTTAATCTTTACTCTTAAATCTCCAAATACCTCCCAGTTCCATTTTTTTACACAGTTCTTAAATATTTTTAACTTATGCATGAAGACAAAAGCTGGATTACCTTCACAATCTACTTCCCAAGATTCCTGAATTAGCTTTAAAAACTATGGATGAGTAGTCCATACTTATTGGTATCTAAAAGGAACATTAGTTGGCTTAGGAATTCCAATTGTACAGCCCAAAAGTGGACCATGGTCTGATACACCTCTCACACCAACCTTATAACTCCAACCTTCATACATATCTAACCATTTTATATTATAGAAAGCTTTATCTAAATCACAAAGAATTTTTTTCCTCCCCACTCTGTTATTACACCAAGAAAAGTCAATTCCTGTTTTGGATGCCTGGATAAGTCTACAAGATTCCAAACAGTTTCTAAACTCTGTCATTGATATTCTTAAAGGACTTCTTCCTCCTACTTTTTCTTCACAGCTTAACACCACATTAAAATCCCCAATAACAAGCCATAGACAATCCATCTCACTAATTCTTTCAAGTTCTTCCCATAACTCTCTTCTATCTATAGTATACAAGCTGCATGGATTCCAGCAACTAATACCTCCCCCACTTTCACAATAATTTCTTGTTTCGTTATAGACACCACCTTAGGGGACTGTAAAGAAGACTGCCAGAATAACCAAATATTACCTTTATGAGTAGAACTGGAGTTATGAATCAACATTTGACTCATCCCAGGTAACCTCAATTTATTAAAACCATTACCATTAACTCTTATTTTAGGTTCAGCAACCCACAACAAAGTTGGATTAAATTGTTTAACTAAACTATACAGTTTGTCTCTGGCTCTTATTCTTTTCAAGCCTCGGACATTCCAAAATAACACTCTCATTGAGAAGAATTGGGTTGAGAAGCTCCAGTACTTCTCCCTCCTTTATTTTTAACTAAAACTCTAGGAGCTTTCTTTCTAGTAGTAATTAAGGATATACTAGATTTACCTTTCTATGTATTATCAACTTCCTTAACTCTGTTACCCTTGTTTTACTTAAGATTTCATGATATTCTTCTTCTAAACTGGTAATTCTGAACATTCTCTAGCTATATCAACCAGAGCTTGGAACTTACTTGCAGAAGAAAAAACACCCAAATCCTCCACTTGAAAGCTAGGATTGTTCACTGCTGGTGATTTGGACTGCACCACTGAAGATATCTGAATAAGTTTCTCCACAGATAATGGAGGAAATTCCAGAGCAGAATCTATTGCCCCAGTGAAAGAAATTTTACCATTTTCTAAAATTGGTTGAATAACACCATTAACAACTTCGTTTTCTTCATCATGTATTTCAACTGTCTTCTCCTTAGGTGTAAAACGAATATCAAATTTTCAGCAGTTAAGTTATTAACTTCTTTTGATCTAGTCCTCCAAACTTTCTTTGGTTTCTCAATTAAAACACTTTTAGTTCCATCCCCTTCACCTCTTTTTATTTTGTATTCAGCCACAAAATGTCCTACTGCTTTGCAATGATTGCAATACTTTGGAAGCTTAGGAATCCTGATTGACTGAGAAAAACCTCCATACTTAGATTCCTCCCATACTTCAGTTGGAATAGCTTTTGCTAAATCAATTTACACCAGTACACTAGAATAATATCCAACCTCCTTCTTCAATGTAGTTTCATCCACCTTAACAGGACGACCAATAGCTCTACCAATTGACATAACAACTGGTTCGTTCCAATACTCAATACTCAACCCAGGTAAATTCACCCATACAAAAGCATAAGATGATTTTTGATTATCCGGATTGATTTTTCCCCTCCAAACCCTAAGCTGTAGAGCTTGATTCTCAACCAACCAAAAACCACTAAAAATATGCAGCTGGTCAATTTCATTATCCAGCTTAATGATGAAAAACCTTTACCAATTGGAATCAGTTTACACACACCAGTGAGTTTCCATTGTTTCCTCAAATAGTTTCAGCAACTTCCATTTTCATTTTAACAAAATCTAATCTCCCAATTAAACTAAATTTTCATTCATCTAAACAAGCATCAATAACCACATCACGAATATATAGCGCAAGATGATTACCTTTCTTTCCAACTGAAAAAGTTGATTTATCCATTACTTCAAAATCTTCAGATTCCAATCTAGAAATTAAATTTTCCGCCGATTCAGACATCATGAAGAACTAGATTTGAAATACGCTCATCACCAATCATTAGAGTTACCTCTTCAAAGAAATTTTCGAAGAGAATTGAATGCAAAACACACAAACCCAAAATGAAAATCTGAAAAAGTCGACTGAGTCAGTAGCCCGATTCACAGAGTAAAATCTGTGTTAGATATTATTTTTAACATCTGATGCTACTACTTTGACCAATCTGCTACAATATTTAATCAAAATTCTCTCTAACTGTTGAAGAGCAGTCACATTAGATGGAGTAAACGAATATTTCAGTTTGTGACAATGGATCACTTCTACTGAAGCCAAATTTCAAGGCTGAAGATTTCATGCTTCCGTATAGTTGTGATGGTAAGATTTTCTAACCGCAATTTTCATAGAGGAAATAAGGTAGTACCATGTTCTTGTATCTCATTTGAACCCAATACCATTTCATCAAGGTTCTATTTATCCTTAATACTTATATTATTTTCCCTTACTGCCCTATGGTGCGGGCGAATTCGCGAATTTCTAAGTCCAACCGCAACCAAATCGCTAAAAGTGTGGATTTGAGAATCCCACCCGTGTCCAGTCTATAGATCTTGTGGATTGAGCTTCACCCGCAATTTTGCGGACGGATACGGGTGAAATCCACGGTTCCGGACTTTTTTCTCACCCATGAAGTACCACATGAGTGGATATATAGGAATCCAAATTTGTCGAATCACTCATGTTATGATCTTATACATCCTAGGTCTCGCCGTTCCATCATCTGGCTTATGTTCTTCATGTAGCATTCAGACCGAATGACTCTATGAAATTACGTCGATAATTCCTCAATATCTTGTTCATTCGCAACAACATTTTTTCTTTGTGCGTCGGTTCAAAAAAATATATTTTTTTGGAGAAAGATATTATTTTAAGTCACATGTGTCTAACATATTCATACCTAACGAAGAAATAAAATAGGATAGGATTCCACTTGTATTAGATCTTAATTTCACATTGTCTAGTCGGATCTTTCCACACCCCTCGAGACTATATTTAGTCTTGGGTTTTTAGAAGCACAAACAAGCATGAAGCGTATGCTTGCATATTCATCCATAGGTCAAATCGGATATGTAATTATTGGAATAATTGTTGGAGACTCGAATTTGTTTTGCCGATATTCGCGGGTTTTTCCATTTTCTTTCTCCCTCGTGGAGGAAATAAGGTCATCCAATGGTATGCTATATCTATATGCCTATTAGAATAATCATTTTTTGGGGACCATGTTTTTTTTGAGGGGACCATTGTTTTATTTTGGGTAAGACATTAGAAGTAAATCTAGGTCACCCCTTATCTAGAAATTTATATTAATACCTAAATTACCCTTCTGATTAATTTTGGGTAATGATTAGTGAAATAATTAAGTTAAAGATGATTAATGAGATTAAAAAAATCAGATGGGATGGGTTTTTTAAAAAAGAAGTAGAATTATTGAGAGAGTAAAGTTAGAGAAGATGAAGAAGAAAAACATGAAAAATAATATATTTTTTTGAGTTCACCAAGCTTGAGTATTCAAGTGATGATTCAATTGATGGTAGCTCATCTGATTCTTCATCTCCTTCGTTAATCTTCACAATGATCCAGATATGAGTTATTTCTTAGATGGTTGAATTGATCAAAAAATTCAAAAAAATGTAAATTTTTTAAGTAGATTTGGGCTTGTTCGGTTACCTTATGTGAAGAACAGGTAACCGAACACATCTGAAAGTGTAGTTCGGTTATTGTTTCCAAACACGCAGGTTACCGAACTCGCTCTTAATGGAGGTTTGTAGTCGTTCGGTTAACAGACATGTTACCGAACTTTGTTTATAGAATTTACAGAGTAATGTTCGGTTTGCCCGCAATGTTGCCGAACTTTAGGGTCTTGAAGTTCGGTTGGTTCGCAACCAATATCTAACCGAACTTCGCGTTGATTAAGATTTTACCGAGTGTACAAAGTTCGGTTGTTTCGCAAACTTCATACCAACCAATATCTAACCGAACTTCACGTAAAATAAGATTTTACGAACAAACCAAACATAGTGGGCAAAGTTCGGTTAAATCAAAACTCAACATAGTGGGCAAAATAGCACAGTTCGGTTACATTGGATTATTATTATTATTTTTTTATTTTTTTGTAATATTGGTAAAGTTCGGTTAGAAAATAGTTTTAGAGTTTTTTGCAAACCAACCGAACTCAACATATTGATTTTCAAAGAAGGGTTCGGTTAGCAACATATTGATATGTGAACCAACCGAACTCTGAGTTCGGTTAAGAAAAAATTAATTCGTGATAACCGAAGTGTTCTTCATGTTCTTGGTTTCAGAATGTTCGGTTAGCAAACTAGTTTTTTTTAAAACTATTCCTAACGAACATGCCACTGTAACTTCCATTTAAACCATATTTTGATGATTTCTACTCAATTTTCTCAATAAAAAACGAATTAAAAGTGATGGGTTTTTCAATCGAACGAGTAACGTCAAGGAAAGAGAGAAGAAGAAGAGAAGAATTTTTTTTTTTCAAAACTAATTTTTTTTGATGCCCCAGCTATCTTTGTTTTTGATTTTGATTTTGATTAATGATTCATTTAAATTAGATGTATATGATTAGATTTATATAGTTATTATGTTAGTTTTAATTTAAATTAAAGTAAAGGGTAAATGTGTAATTGTCTAACTTTAGGACACCCCTTATAAGTATAGGGAGGTTGGCCTAATAAAACCATGGTCCCAAAAAAAATCGTTCTGTTAGAACTACTTAGAGCGTACCTGGTTAGCACCCCGAGTTTGCTAAGCTAAACAGCGGTTCGGCCCAGATGTGTTGAGCCCAACCTAAGTTCTATATTTCGTAGAGCTTAAGAAGTTGGCAAATAGAAAAGAATACAGATTCACGCACTTTTCCACCATCTCTATCTCTGTGAGCTCATTCTGTGTTTTTAGGGTTTTATCTCCAAAGGCACAAGCAATAATCTACTAGTAAAATATCAACCATCTGCAATGAGTGCATCATCATTGAACTCTCCTGAGGTTCTCCAACTTATTGAGGTAAGTTTCAGACCAAGAAAACGCTTATTTTTGTTGATTTCCACATCTCTTTTTACTTCAGTTTTAGGGTTTTATGACATAATAGTCGTCCCTGATTTGTTTTTGTTTTTTTTAAGGATTTCGTTTTTGTGGGTTATGAGTTTTATCTTGTTTGGGATCGTGGGTTGTCATCGGATCGTGTAATAATGATTGCGATAAGTCCCCAAAGAGGCAAAAGTCTTATTTTTGGTGTTATCTTTAATTCCTGAGAGAATGACAGAATTCCTAACTGAAGCATCAAAGTTAAGTGTTTAAGTCACCAATTAAAGGGTTAGTCATTCAGTGAATTGAACAACAATGGTTTTTGTGGTTCAGGACATTGCTGTGTAATCATCCTGCAGCGATGAGTATGTCCCCTTTGTAAGAGTAGACTCTAAACAGAAGTTCGAAACTAGGAGTATAAATCAATTGCGTCACTAGGGGTATTTTGAAATCGTTATTGTTGTTTGTCGTGTGAAGTGGGCAGGCTTGTTGTCAATCTTGTGAACCTATAGACATGCTACAAACTACAAACGATATTTTTGTTTGAAAGAAAACTGTATGCCCGTACTGTTGTTAAGTTCTAATGTCGTGGAGAGTGACATTCGAAAGTAAACTGTGTGACTTAGCAATTTAAGGTTTAGTCTTTCAGTAAATTGAGCTACAAAGCTTTATTGTGGTTCAGGCCATTACAGTGTAATCATCCCACAAGGTGAGATGATGTCCCCTCCCTTTTGTCTCTAGATAAAGGTTGGAGAGGAGTATAAACCAATTATATACGAGTGGATGAATCTTGGCGATGTCATCACTAAGGATATTTTGAAATCTTGAGTGGTTTTTTTTTTTTTTTTTTTTTTTTTTGGCATATCCAACTGCACATTGAATCTGACGTGGTTATTTGTTGTCAATTTTGCTAAGGCATTTGGAGCTTGTTAGCGTGCGAATGAACTTTACTTCAGTAAATTGAATTACAATAGTTTTTGTGGTTAATGCCATTAGTGTGCAATAGTGCCACAAAGGTGATTAGGCCCCATTTTATCTGTACAAATAGTCTCTAAACTTCGGCCGAACATTTGGAGAAGGTATAAATTGTTTATATCCAATCTTGGTGGTGTTCTCGTGTAGGCTATTAACTATGTTAAGTTTGTTGGTGTTTTTCTCTAAGAAAGTGCTGGTTGGATCATCTGATTAGATATTTGTTGTTTGTTTCGGTAAGACCATTATGAAAGCGGTAGTATTAATTGCTGTGTGAATGTGCAGGTTGAATTTGATTGCGTTACTTGTTGTCAATTTTGTGAACCTATAAACAGTATCTTTATCGGAAGAACCTCATACTTGGAATGTTTAGTATTTTGTCAATTTAATCTCATCGGCAAATCTTTTAGGTTTGTGTTTGAATGTTGTTTGAACCTCTAATGCATGTCATTGATAATCGTTACCAATTAGATTTACGTTGAGACTTAGAATTCATTCAATTTTTTGTTATTTCTCTAAAGCAGAATGGTGTCTGTAAGTAAATGGCTAGGTAATAGTTCATGCACGTCATTGAAAATTTTAACCAATTAGATTATGTCGAAACTTAGAATTCATTTAATATTTTTGTTGTTATTTTGCTAATGAAGAGTGGTGTCTGTAAGTAATTTGTGAGGTAATAGTTCCATGTAATGTTATGATCTTTCCTTGGTACTCCTCGATTTAGGAACCATACTGATGTTATACTTATTTTGAATGTATCCAGCAAGAAAAACAAAGGGCTATGGTGAATGAGATGGTCGCAAAGCTTACAAACACCTGTTGGGACAAGTGCGTCACTAGTAACCCCGGTAGCAAGTTCAGCTCGAGTGAATCTAGCTGCATTGCTAGCTGTGCTCAGCGTTACTTGGAAACGAGTATGCTCATTATGAAGCGCTTCCAGAATATGCAGCAATGACTAATATTTTTGTAATGTTCACCGTTTAGTATGAACAATCACCTCAGTAAAGCGCTTCTGCCATATTACGTAATTAGTTGCGCAAACACAAAAAAAACAAACATGGGATTATTTTTCTCTTGGATGTTATTGGTTACTTTCAAATTGAAACTTTACTGAAGATGCATATATTGGATAATGTTACTCGTATCTTCGTTTTCCTTGTTTGATTTCTTAGTTGTTTTTGTCTTGTATATACATGAAATCTGTTCAGACCGTAACACTGTATTCGACATTGCACCGCAAGCTTACTACTTCGTTTCATTATTTATTAATTTATACATCCGTGCTTTTAAGTTGATTGGATCTCTAAGTTGCTCATAGTCCGGTCATGCTTAGAAACAGGCAGGTGTAAGATCCCAATTGAAACCAGAGGGCCTCATAGGCAGCAAATTTGTTTAGACTCTTCTTCGTTTATGAGACTAAGTCATATGGGCTAGATTGAGCTTCTAGATTGGCAGTTAATTGTTACAATTCAAAAAAAAAATGGTCTAAAAGTTAACACTAGTTCTCTCTCCTAGCATGTGCTCTCAACTAGCAGCAAAATTGAAACGTGCTGAAAAAGTGACCTGAGCGTTGTTTAGTTCAGCGCTCCCAAAAATCATACGGATCACAAAAATGATAAAATTTGATCTAACGGCTGAGATTTAAAGCGCTGAACCAAACAGCGCTGGACAGTGATCCCAGCTGACATGGGCTGCTAATCTAACTGCTAGATTAGCACTCCCATAGGACTTAGGAGGTCGCCCTAGCTGACGTGGATTGCTAATCTAGCTACCAGATTAGCACCCATACAACTAAGCCGCGTTTGTTTTTTTTGTTACCAAAAGATCAGTGGCAGTTTTTAACAACCATACTGCTTTTACTGATTTTTTGAACATTTTCCTTGTAAAACACTCTTTGATTTTAACATCTTTGAAGACAGTCTTCACCTTAATAACACGTTAGTTCAGATTCAGAGTGGGGGATCCCTATCCTTAATTATTCTGCTCCCTCCTGCTCTCTTCTCTACAGGGTGAGAGCAGCATTAATGGCGAAAGACGAGAAGTTAGTAGTAATAAATTGCTTTCGTTCTTATCACTGCATCAGTTTCTTCTTCAGACCACATTTAATGTCTATAGCTCATCTGTCCACACCTCCCTACCCTCTCCCCCCAATCTCTGCAAATCCAATTAATGTCTGCACTAACGCTCTCTGACTTTGGTCCTCAAAAAATTATTTTGGGATATATTTTTGAAAAATAGTATCTGAAATACAAGAAGACCCATGAAACAAAAAGTAGTGTAATAATGATGTAGCAAAACAAATTGCCACACCCACATTTGATATGATGATAATTCTGGACTCAAAACAAAAGGTGATTAGTATAATTAATCTGGTTCTTTTTCTTCTTACTTTCGTTCTTCATAACTGTAAGTTGCTCAGCTTTCTGCTTGCTTCTTGTACTTCTTGTTCAGTGTGTTGGGTGGTGACAGTAGTTTTAGTAGCTGAAACTGAAGGAGAAGATGAGACTTCTTGAATCCTAACTGGTTTTGAAGCATTTGATGATAATGATGTGGGCATCATTGGTGGTGGGGCAGCACAAACTGGAACCACTGATCTAATGTTAACTGGTGGAGCCATGTTATGTGAGTGATGAAATCCAAAGGTGTCGATATCTCTAGGGTAAGAAAATGTTGTTTGTGCCATGCACCTTGTAAGAAATGGTCTAATCGAAGGAAGTGGAGGCAGAGCCGGGACATAACCAATGCTTCTGATATGGGTTTGGTTTGTAGTTGTTCTTGGGTCAGGCATTGGACTGTTAATTAGCTGAGGATAAGTATAGATCTGGTAATTTGGGTTAGGCTTTGGATTTGCTTGATTAAGAAGGTTCTTTTCAGTGGTTTTTTTTTTCTCGTTGACAAATGATTTCCCATGAAGCCATTCTTCTTCATCTTGTTGATGTTCTTGTATGGGAACTGAGACTTCTTGTTTATTGACTTGAACATTAGTTTTAACTTGTACTGGAATTGATTTGTTGGGTGTGAGCAGAGACGGGTTTTCTGTAGGTCTAACCGTTGCTGGACGAAGAGGAGCAAAGACCCTGTTCTGATATTGGCTTGGATGGAAATCTGTTGACATAGCTATAGACCTCCACTGCTGATATAACATTGAATTCTCAGTAGAAGACCCATATCTACATTTGCTGTTGTTAACACTAAATCCTGAAACTATTCCCTTCCTTGCTTGATTCATAATCCTTTGGTTTCCTTGCTTGGTTTCATCTTTAGGACTATACTTCGATAGAACTCTTGCGATAACTACTCTTTCTTGTTCTTCATTATTACTATCAGTCGTTTCTTTGTTTGTCAGTGACGACGAGGAAAAACTCAAATTTGGCACTGCACAAATAACAACCACGGCCATGTTTATTTAGCAAAACAAAAGCCAAACAGTAAAATAAAATAAATCATTCTAACTGAGAAAACCCTTACTCTGTTTCAACGCAGACCAAGCAGCCAATGCAGCATTTTTCTCAGCTTGTTTCTTAGTTTTTGCTGGTTCCCCTTTGAAAAGCATACCGGCAACTTCAACAGTACTACTGAAAACAGGGACATGACCTGGACCTGATCTAACTGTAGTGTAAGTTGGTAGATTAAGTCCAGCTCTATGAGCTGTTTCTTGAAGTAAGTTCTTGTACACTCCAGTTTCATCCTATAAAAGACATATGTGCGATACTTTAAAAACATTGATATACGCAGCAATATGAGTTTTCAAGTGTAAAATTTTACTTACGATGACTTTGGCAGTTAAAGATCTTGAAGGACCTCTAATGGAAAGAGTATTAAGAGCAACCTCAGCAGCAGAATGTTCAGCTTGTCTAAGTGTTGTACAATTACATGGTCCTTCAAAGATTTCCCCGTTGAAGTTCACTGATGCTTTGAATCTTGGTGCATGATCAGGTCCTTCACGTATACATGTATATGAAGGTAGATTAAAACAGCTTCTTTGTGCTAGTTCTTGCAACTGATTCTTGTACATACCTCCGGAGGAATTTAAAGAAAAGAAGTAAACAACCCCACTTGCTAAATCAGATTAGATTTCTCACTTCTCACATGGGTTTTAGCATTTTCTCTTGCAGAGAAATATTAGAAATCTACTTATATTTCAGATTATTATTTTTATATTGAGAGGAGAAATTGGATTCCTTGGCTCTGTTTAAAGCACGCTTTCCCAATGCAGCACAGTTTTCCACCATTTTTAGTGAGGAGAGAGAGAACCACTGAACTAGAGTCATCAATGGTAGCATTAATGGTGTCGTTGTGTATAAAAGCTAAAGTTCTTTTCATTCTTTATTTTTTTCATCTTTTTGTTTGCATGTTTTTGTCGGTTTGGATTTTGGACTTGTGATTTTGGGCTGTTTTTTGTTTTCATTTATATGGGCCAAGTTTGACATGAATGTTAATTGACCTGCTAACTCTTGTATAGTTTTTTTTTTTCTTCCCTCCCTTTTAAGCGGTGACGAACCTTTTTTTTTTTTTTTTTTTTCACGGAGTTAAGAACTTAAGATACAACTATTTCGTTTTTTTCCCTAGTTTTTCTTATTTTCTAACATAACAAATGATAAAACACCAAAGTGACTAAATATGGCACGATTTATATAGGATGATACCAGATTACTAAAGGTTGATGCCATTTTATATAGGACAAAAAGATTTTAAACGATCCTGACCATTGGATCGACTAAATGGTATCAACCCCTACTATGACCGGTCCGGCAAGTAAGCACAATGATTGTGCGTTACAGTGTTGCAAGCCAAGTCAGTGTTCAGCCATAACGGCGCAATGCAAAGCCATAATAGCGCTATACTGTATAGACCGTCAAGCACTAAGATAGTGGCAACCTGCAGGGCCAGTGAAGCGCAAAGGTAGCGCTACACTGTAAAGACATTTGGCTAAGTAATGAGTTTATTGGCCGACACAATGAAGCTTCATTGAGGGATTGGCAAGACGTGGCCAAAGCTGTCAGATGCAACATGCGATGTTGGCGTTAAGGCATATCCGTGGAATTGAGTTGGCCCAAACTCAAGGATGATGCAAGAAGGTAGAATAGGCCAAGAGTTGGTCTATGGCAGTAGTTCAAGGCTGGCCAAAGCTTGGACAGTGCAAAAAAACTAGTAATGCAAGAGTGGCATTGCTATTGTCAAGCAAAATGGCTAAGTGAAGCATATGACGCCATGAGTAACTAGAATGAGTTTAAGGGATTGGCCTTGATGATTGAAGCACAAGGATGGTCCGTGCATTAGCTTAGAGTAAGAAGTTAGCAGGGATAAGACCGTTGAACAAAGATCAAGGCTAAATTCAGTAAAGCACAACAGTTGTGCAATACGACTCAGGTGACGGTTATGAGTTGGTTACGAGCTTCACAAGCATGCCAATGACACGAGACGAAGTAGAACGGTTATAAAGCAAGTTTATAATCGTGGGAGAAGGTTCCTAACTACTATAAAACAGGTGTTGGGCGATGGCGTTAGTTTAGAGAGAAACTGGCCAGTTAGCACAGTTGGTAGCGGTTACAGAACTGCTTTAAGGGACAGATGGCTGTCCCAAGCATGTGCAACGATTGTGCACGATTTTGTCCAAGTAAAGCTGCTATGTAAATAGTCCCAAGGCATGGAAAATTCGGTAGGCTTACATAGGAGAGTGTGAGACTCAAAATAGGAGAGTTTTTGTAAGGCTAAGGCTTGGTTCAAGGTGAACAAGTCTGTGTAAGTCCCTAAGTGGGAAATTTTTGTATTTCTTCCCTTTGATGCAATAAAATGAGATGATTGTGTCATGTTCTAAGTGTTCTTGGTTGGCTGATTGTTGTTGATATTGTATAGCAAAGTTTGAATGCATTATGGGGTGCATTTGAGAAGTTTGAGTGAAGAGAAAGAAGGTAAAAGACTTCCGTTATAGAACTGTTGAGTTGGTTGTTTGCATTGGTGCAAACTTATAAGGCTGAAGTGCAGGTGGGTGAAGCTTGATTCACAGAACCACTGTACTGCCGGGTTACACTTTCGCAGAAATTTGCAAGAGGCATTTAAAGGTGTGATATTTCGGGTATCAGAGCTGTGTTTGGTACACAGTTCAAGTGTATTTGTTGGATAATACGCTGGTATTTCTTTCTCTCTTAATTTATTTTCCTGTGAGCAAGTAAGTGGTGCATTGTATTCAGAAAGTTTGCATTAGAAATGGGTTCTAATGGCATGATGATCGACAAAGAACTACCGGGTACGTTTTATCAACTAGAGGAGTATGGTGATCTTGGAAATATGACGAATGACATTGGTGATGATGGCCTTGATATTCCTCTTAGTTCTGAAGATAATAGCAGGCTAGATTTTCTTGAAGGAAGAACATCAGATTGGTTTAAAGAATTTGACGGAAGGGTAGGTGCAGTCGAAGACAAGGTGTCTTATGCAACCATGTTAAATTGCGAAACCAATGCTGAAGTGACTGAATTGAAGGGGCAATTCAGTGACATGAAGACCATACTAACAAGCCATGCGAAGCAAATGTCAGATGAGATGACAAGCCTTCGTAAGTTAATCAGTGATGGCATGTTTGCAGGGGCGAACATGAATGGAGAAAGCTCTAATCGAGTCTCCAAGCCAAGAGTATACGCTGGTTCCAAAAATGCTAGAGAAATTGAGAATTTCTTGTATGACGTTGAGGCATACTTTGAGGCGAATGGAGCTGAGGAAGGACAAAAGGTAACTCTCGCAGGCAATTACCTTGGTGGTGATGCAAAGGTTTGGTGGAGAACCATGTTGCAAGAAGATGAAGCTGCTGGTTTTGTCAATCCTATGTCATGGAATGACATGAAAGATGGACTGAGATGTTAGTTCCTACCGAGCAATGGTGCTTGGTACGCAAGAGAAAGTTTACGTAGGCTAAAAATGACGGGTACACCACAGGCCTATGCTGAAAACTTCCTTGCATTGGTGCAAGAAGTGCGCGTCATGAGTAAAGAAGATCAGATATTCCGATTTCTGAGTGGCGCGAGTTCGTTAGTTGTTGCTGAACTCAAGAAGCGCAAAATTCAGAGTATCCAGATGGCTGTTCAGGCGGTAAGAGAGCTTACTAGTTGCACAACAACCGAAGATGTGCAAAGCTGTGAAGGTAAGGCCAAAGGAAAGGAAAAATATATTGGCAGTAAGCGTAAGCATGAACCAAATGAAGATGAATTATTCCCTTCATCCCGGAAGTACAGGGGATGTTTCATTTGCAAAGGTTTGCATTTCGCTAGGAGATGCCCACTCAAGGTGCAACTCAATACAACAGTTGGGGATGACTATGGGAGTCATTCTAGCAAGAATCTAGAAGGCTGGAGTGAAGGTTCAAGGAAGAGACCACGCAGCGAAGTTGTTGCTCACTTCGACAAAAGCAGAAACTAAGCTAGAACAAGAAGGAGTGTTCTTGTCTCCATTGGCAACACTTAGTACCAGGAAACATGGTGTTTTCTGAGCTTGTTTTATGTAGCTTTAGTTGTTGGTTGTTGCAAACTCTGTGTGTATAGTTTGGTTGTACAAACTTTTATTTGAGTCTTCAAGTTTGTATATACTTTGCTTTGGTGTAAGCAAGTTGCTTTGTTAATGAAGTTTTAGCTTTCCAAAAGTGATCGGTGCAATCATGTAATGGTACATGGTCTGGTTATGTAAAAGCAGTAATGAATGAAGGTGTTTTCGTTTATAAAATCTTGCCTCTTTACGATGTAAAGCTAGTTCATGGGGAGATGCTGCAGTAGCATACTTAGCCTAACGTATGCAATAGCGAGACAAGTCGAAAGCTAATAAGCAAAGCATAGGACAGAGGTCCTAGTTGATGTAGAAGTGATGTTGCTGTTTAGGGATTGCAATATAGCACAACGGCAGATGGGCAGCAACAGTGTAAGCAATACAGCAAGTTAGAAATCACGTCATCAGCAAGCATGAGTTGGGTAGAACTCATGGCCAAGAGAAAGACACACACTTTCCAGGCAAGCAAGCAATGCAGTTCAAAGAAATAATGGGAGACATATTGGCTTTGAAGGCATGGCGCATGGACAGCTAAAAGGTTAGCTATGTTATGTCCAAAAGATAGTTAGTCACAGTTGCGTAGATGATTTGTGCAACTCAATAGTTTTGCTTCAACGAGTTAGGCAAAGAAAACTTGCAATTCTAGTTCAAGTATGCAACAGGGCATAAGTATGAAGAGTTTATACTTGGTGGCCACATCCAGAGAAATGAGTTCTTGGATGATTTTTGCATGAATAGAATTTGGCAAGGCATGAAGTGGAAGATTCGGGTATTCTATGCGAAAGAAACCCCTATGCACTTTGTGGCATGCTTAACGGAGGGCATGAAGGACAACAGTCCAAGGCAGGTGCCAGCAAAATTGATTGAAAACGAGGCCAAGTTGTTTATAAGTCCTTGTCATGTTGAGTTAGATGCAAAAGGCAAAGTCGGGAGGCGAAAGACTATGGCAATGATCGTAGTGATCAGGTTGAGAAGAATCATTTTGTGCATACACTTAGGTGTAAATGATTCAAGGAGAAATTCAGGCCTAAAGAGAATTGGATAAGAAGAATTTCATATTTGCATTTAGGTATTGATGCATGATTTGAGTAGCAGTTGAAGCGTAGTGCATGACGCTGAGAAGTGGCTCAAGTAGATGAGATCAATATCAAAGCAGTAAAGCTAAGTGATGCTGATGCTATGGCATGAAAGTTGGCAGAGGGCATATTTTGAAAGCCAGCAATGGTTGCCGAATTTCACAAAAGGTTCTGAAAGTGCATACATCGAAGTGAAGACAAGTATAGTGCTTATACTGGATCGCGTTCAACGAGGGTGTTGAACCAATTAGGTGGGGGAGGTCTATGACTGGTCCGGCAAGTAAGCACAATGATTGTGCGTTACAGTGTTGCAGGCCAAGTCAGTGTTCAGCCATAACGGCGCAATGCAAAGCCATAATGGTGTTATACTGTATAGACCGTCAAGCACTAAGATAGTGGCACCCTGCAGGGACAGTGAAGCGCAAAGGTAGCGCTACACTGTAAATACATTTGGCTAAGTAATGAAGTTTATTGGCCGACACAATGAAGCTTCATTGAGGGATTGGAAAGACATGGCCAAAGCTGTCAGATGCAACATGCGATGTTGGCGTTAAGGCATATCCGTGGAATTGAGTTGGCCCAAACTCAAGGATGATGCAAGAAGGTAGAATAGTCCAAGAGTTGGTCTATGGCAGTAGTTCAAGGCTGGCCAAAGCTTGGACAGTGCAAACAAACTAGTAATGCAAGAGTGGCATTGCTATTGTCAAGCAAAATGGCTAAGTGAAGCATATGACGCCATGAGTAACTAGAATGAGTTTAAGGGATTGGACTTGATGATTGAAGCACAAGGATGGTACGTTCATTAGCTTAGAGTAATAAGTTGGCAGGGCCAATACGGCTGAACAAAGATCAAGGCTAAATTCAGTAAAGCGCAACATTTGTGCAATACGGCTCAGGTGACGGTTATAAGTTGGTTACGAGCTTCACAAGCATGCCAATGATGCGAGACGAAGTAGAACGGTTATAAAGCAAGTTTATAATCATGGGAGAAGGTTCCTAACTACTATAAAACAGGTGTTGGGCGATGGCGTTAGTTTAGAGAGAAACTGGCCAGTTAGCACAGTTGGTGGCGGTTACAGAACTGCTTTAAGGGACAGATGGCTGTCCCATGCGTGTGCAACGGTTGTGCACGGTTTTGTCCAAGTAAAGCTGCTGTATAAATAGTCCTAAGGCATGGAAAATTCGGTAGGATTACATAGGAGAGTGTGAGACTCAAAATAGGAGAGTTTTTGTAAGGCTAAGGCTTAGTTCAAGGTGAACAAGTCTGTGTAAGTCCCTAAGTGGGCAAGTTTTGTATTTCTTCCCTTTGATGCAACAAAATGAGATGATTTTGTCATGTTCTAAGTGTTCTTGGTTGGCTGACTGTTGTTGATATTGTATGGCAAAGATTGAACGTATTATGGGGTACATTTGAGAAGTTTGAGTGAACAGAAAGGAGGCAAAAGACTTCCGTTGTAGAACTGTTGAGTTGGTTGTTTGCATTGGTGCAAACTTATATGGCTGAAGTGCAGGTGGGTGAAGCTTGATTCACAAAACCACTGTACTGCCGAGTTACACTTTCGTATAAATTTGCAAGAGGCATTTGAAGGTGTGACACCTAATAATGTCGGTATCAGCCCATTTAAATATAGTAGACAAAAATTCCAACCATAAGTCGAGATCTATAAAAACTCCATATGGAACAAAATTGATACAAAAAAACCCAAATATTTTAAAGTAAGTTAATTACATCCATTATCCATATGTACTTTTTCCTTTTCAACTTCTCTTCGTTAAATTCAATCTTCATTTTATGATTGACCAACAATACATCCGCCTCCTTATCTTCGTTATCTACCAACACCTACACCCCCTCCTCCTCCTTCCTCATACCACCGTACCTACTATCATTTTCTGATCCTCTACCAAGGACAGATCCGTGTCCTCTTCTTCAACCTTACCCACCACCACCACCAGCACCACCTACACCTTCTCCAACTCCAACTCCAATACAATCAAATCTCATTTCTAAACCACCTCCACAATCTCCCCCTCCAATTTTACGACCTCCATCTCCTATAAGGAAATAGCCAGGTAAACTCATTATATGTCTAGATCCGCTAACAACAACGCCTTCTCCTCCTCCTTCTATCCTCTACAAACATCACCAACATCTCCAGATCATCATCGTCGAAAATCATCATCAAAAAATAATGATACACCATTGTCAAAATTAGGGTTTTGTGTTGGTGAAATGTCAGAAAAATGATGAAATCAAATTTGGTTTCATCAATTTTAAAAAAACTAAACAACGTTGAAACCAATTTTTGTGTTGGTGAAATGTCAGAAAAATGATGAAACTAGATTTGGTTTCATCAAATTTTACAAAAACTACAACATTGAAACCAATTTTTGTGTTGGTAAAAACAGTAAGTTTTGTTGAAACCAAATTTGGTTTCATCTGATTTTTGCCTACTATTTATCATGAAACCAAAGTTTAATGGGGGAAACAATACGTTTATGTTCATCTAAATTTTTCCTAGTTTATTCAATTTGGTGCATTTGGTTTCTTCGTTGAAGTTGTGTTGGTGAAATGCAAATTTTATGTTGAAACCAAATTTGGTTTCATCATTTTTCTGCCTAATTAAATGGAGTATTTTAGACAGATTAAATCAAACGGAGTTTTTGTGGATAATTTGTTTTCTTGGAGTTTTTGTATATAGATAGTAATACCATTGAGGTTATAACTCACGGCCTGTTTCTCTGATGGAAATAACCATTTTTTTCTCATTGAGTAATAAGCTCAATAATAAGCACCTGTGGCGCTAATTTAACCAATTATTACAACCGCCATTTAAAGAACTTGGGGTGAATCTTATGGAAGGAAAAATTGTTTATCACATCGTGTAAATCTCCTTTTATATAAAACATAAGCCACCATAACATGGTTTTACATCTTTTCCAATTGTTTCTTCGTCAACTTCACTCGTCGCATAGGAAGAAGACTGTGACGGACCAGACAAATTTTGCTTCCAGGGTGTCAGGTTACGATCGCTTGGCAAGCTTCGACTCTCTGATACGCCATTCAAGAAAAACTTTGTTCATTTACAATCCTGCACACAGTAGAAATCTCATTAGTCTCAATTTCGGAATTCTATGAGCATATGTCCCATACCATAGTACTCATAAAATTCGACAAGGGTTCCAATTTCCAAAAATAAAAGACCGCCGATTTCCTAAAGTAAGTGGTGGCCACTCGCCAACCCCAATAATTAACACGACCAGTTGTCAATTCTAACAATTTATATGGCCAGTTGCCAGATGGCCAGTTGCCATTTCAGATAATTCACGTGGCCAGTTGCCAGATGGCCAATTGCCAATTTAAAATTCATGTGGCCAGTTGCCATTTCAGATAATTCATGTGGCCAGTTGCCAGATGGCCAATTGCCAATTCAAAACTCATGTGGCCAGTTGCCATTTCAGATAATTCATGTGGCCCGTTGCCATCGTCTTACTGTGACGCCATTAGCCAGTTGCCAATGGTGAAGAGTGGCCAGTTGCCATCGTTATACGGACACGTCATTGGCCAGTTGCCAATGGTGAAGGATTACAATCATCTCCGAATAGATGATATGAACTGCCGAAACAGCAACCAACACTTTCAGATGATATGAACAACCTTGTAGAGTTGTGCTGAACCGCGAAGCGGCTGCCTACGTACCCTCTCCCGTTACTCGAAGGGATCAAGCACGACCGTAGTTCGTCATTTTTGGTTTAGATAGTATGCACTGCTTACTATAGCACTAACTATCTCTATCTACAACAGTATCTATCTTTTAGCATTAGATAGCATAGATAGTATGAGTTGTGTAGCAACAACTATCCCTAACACATCGTATCAACAAATACCACCTTAATAGTTATCAATTAATGGCAAGATGTCAACCTCCATACATGTCACTCAAAATCAATAACAGACTACAACTACTTTGTAAATTAATAAGTCAGACATAGATAGCACACTAATAACGTTCGCATATAAATAAACTAACAACTTCAACCAAAAATGGCATCAATTAAGTTTAGATCTAGTTAACACAAATCTGCATTCCTTGTAACTTGCTTTACAAAAATAGACGCACTTATCCTGTAAGGAGGCCAACTAAGTTGGAATTTCTATAACCTACAACTCTCTTTCTCGTTCACCCAAGTATGTATAGTGAAAATATAATGGTACGTAAAGTAAAACTTGCACATTATAACCTTGGTTGCACATATATAATTAACTTTGTAATTCATCACCTGTTAGGAATTAGCAGACGAGAAAAATATATAGTAGTTGTAAGTAATTCTATCAGTCTAGACGAATTAATGATCATTTTCTGGCTACAGCTATGTTTGAACACCGTTCTCATATACGCAAGACCATAAAAAAGAATACACCAGTTCAAGTCTTATTTTTATAAGATAGCTATTAAGCCTCATTTCTTGAAATGTGCTACATATGCTGTTAGACCATCGGACCCCAAAGCAACACCACCGGACATACTTACGAAACTCAAGAATACATCAAATAAGACTATTTGAGCATTTCATAACCAAAGGTTATGCACAAAACAAAAAAATGATATAGTAATCAGTAAAGCCAATGAATGTTATATCTCATATCGTTAACCAAAAAAGATACCCAGTAGAGTCAAATAAGATGAAGTCATTCCCCTGAATATCAAAATGAAACTTCCATGCGAAAAATAATTATCCGAGAAGGAAACATCTTCGAACTCCAAGCCCGTTTAACCTTTATGTAAAAAGGAAAATATTTTATTTATGCAGCGAAACTCCAATCACCATATACAAACCAAAGTAAGGCTATACAAAGAAATTAAAGTTCCCAACAGTAGACTAACAAAAAGAAATGGAGTCTCATCTTTTAATATCCTAGCAAGCATAGATTCGGTACACAATCATTTTGATTGTCCCACCAATATAGTTAGCATGATGATCTATGTAAGAATATACCCTTAATGTCAATTTCTTTGTGCACACAAGTGTCTACTGTAGCCATGATACTTATCTACGAGATAAGTAACGAAATGTAATCTAGCGTACCAAGTTAGTATCCATTAACAATATTCAAAGATCTGTACTAGCATTTACTTAGTAAGCTAAATAGTCAGGCCACCACTCACCAAATGGAACGTTCCTTTTTCTATCCAACTATATATCCAATTAAGCAAGTCCCTCTAGTGATCCAAAGGAACTTAACTATGATATAATATGTTCACAAACATTACCACCACTCGATACGTTAATCCATTTAAAAACCACTACTCATACACATTATGTAACTACCGTAATCCATTACTGCCAACACAAATTTTCTTAATTTAATGTCACCATAATTTATCACACTCCAAGTACATAGTTCCAAACTTAGGCTAGATAATATTTCCGAACCAAGTTGGTTGGACCCAATAGTTTAAACGTAAAGCAATCCTAGTTACCAGCATAAAGGATCCTGCCCACTAGGAGTCTGTTAAGTACCATTTATGTGTCATACAGATAGTCTCCATCAAACTAAGTAATCAACTCAAGACCCAAATAGCTATAGTTTTCATTTCTAAAGCATTTCCGATTCAAAACAAGTAACACTCATTTGATGACATTTCCCAAGTAATCAAAAATGATGACATTTCCCAAGTAATCAAAAATGATGAAATGGATGTTGTTCATAAGCGTGAGGAAAGAAAGTAAGTCAAGTGCTTAAGTATTTGAAAGGCACAACAGGCACAACTAGCTACAGATAAACAAAGTTATGGATTATTAAGAAAAGAGCTACCACAAATTCAGGCATACTAACACCTTGTACCCAGGTATTTACTAAATACCCAAATCAGGAAATTGCAAAATAAACATGAGCTATAGCAAAAACCCTACTTTCCGATCATCAACCCTAAGTCACAATAGGCAAAATTGAGCTACTAAACATAAAATTTGTGACAAGCATAATAAATCCATTTTATCATTATTATTTCTTCATAATGAAATAATAAGAACCAATAACGAAATCAGTACCAAAGTACATCATGCAAGAAATCAAAGACAAAAGGGAAGGATCCCCAACCATCTCTGAAATAAGAAAAAAAATGAAAAACAAATGATTTTTACCCATCCTTTCTTCATAAGGCTTTTTGTCAAACACTTCATGGGCAATGTTGATGGTGTTAAGAGGTGTGTGTATTTTTCCATGTTGTAAAGAAGACCCCTCTTATTACTCCTTCCTCAAATCTTGTTTCTTACTGAATCTCAGACTAAAACCAACCACTCTCTAACCCAAGCTTCATTTTTGTGTTTAAATCCTAAATCTCATCTTAGTTCCTCTTACATGACATCTCCATTCATGAAACCAGCCAGCAACAATAACTTTAACGGATTTCTATCTCCAAAATCTTCCTAGCTTAGTTTCGTTTATTGCATGGACCTAGGTTCTAAATTTTATTTTCATGGAAGTAAAGAAAAGGAGACAGGAAGAAAAGAAGAATAATCCTCTATTTCCCTTGTTTTCTACGATGGGATGTGTCCCTTCCACATCTTGGACATGTGTTCGACTGCATGGATTATTATTCCAACACCCAGGATTTAGATTAAAGCAGACACTTCTACTTAAAGACTAAATATAATTCTTGAGGCAGCCTAAAATTGCAAAAGACGCTTAACACTTAGTTTTTTTTTCTCGAGTTTTAGGCAATCTGGGTGCATAATTTGACTATTGGGTTTAGTTAAACCCGAGAAAAAGTTCGTACTGTTACAAAGACATTTTATTTCTTATATAACATTCAAACTTCGTACACATGAAGAACAAAAAAAGTATGCCATTGTCTATCTCACATTACATTTTGACCTTTTTCGGTTAGTTGAATTTCATTAAAGATCTTATTTGATGTAATATATCAATTCAATGTTTTTTATTTTTTTTATGAAAACCCATACAATATTTCCGTAGGTGATGTTTTTCATATACTTTTGGAAATTCTGATAAGTGCATAATATACATATTCTTATGGTCAAATCCATGCTTATATTAGCTATCTTTCTTTCATATTAGTTGTTATTACGTTTGCTTTCTATTTTATCTCTTATATTAGGTAAATCATTCCAAAAAGAGTGAAAATGGCTATAAAGAATCTCCAAGTATCTAAGTGTTTAGAACCAAGAAAAGTGGAATAAATGTTACAAAAAGAGAGCACTGAATGCCAAGAAGCCAAGAGTGACCAAAAAGTCTTAAAATCTGTATATTCTTATCATCGTTTCGGAGAGACTTGAATGATTGAGGTCATTCCTAGTTCGGACGAAGAAGTTATGTGCAAAACAGTGAAACAAACTTAAATTTGGTTTCTGTTGGGCCTTATTGGGCCTGCGAGGAAAGCGGAAGAATAGTTGCATTTTGGGCTTGCTTTGGACGTGAAAAATAGTTTTTGAGGAGGTTAAAGTCTCCTAGTTGGATAAGAATCAAGAGGAGCTGGAAGAGTTTGAGGACGTTAGCTTTCCTATTTGGATAGACATCAAGAGGAGGTTATAAAGTCTATATAAAGGGGAGCTTTGACACAACTTCTCTACACATAAGAGGGCAAGTTTTGGTTTACCCATTTCAATGGGGTAACTAAGATATTTTCTCTTGTTCTTTTCTTTTATTCTTTTCTTGTATATTTGTCATGGGTTTTAATAACCCCGTTAGCAGTTGATTCTTCTGTTGGTTGGAGATGTAATGGGAATCAATCTGGATGGTTACTTTTAATTTTCATTATCTCTTTTAATCGTTCATGTTTGACTATATATATCAATTATGTTATTGTGTTCATGCAATATGATTGGTTGTTTGGTTCAGAATCATTGTCATAAAACTTACTATCATCATAGTATGAGATATAGTTGGAACTCTTACCTGAGTTAGACTGCTTTTCTTTGAAATTGCAAGACATCTTGTTGACTTGGTCGCGATACCGAGCTATCATCTTGTTCATGTTGTCAAGCTGAATTGTTTTTCTTGAAGATTTCCCCTTAAAATTCCTTGTAGGAACAAAGGTACTTTTAAGAACCCATTTCTTTGAGATTGCAAGACATCTAGGTCGTGATATCCAACTATCATTTTGCTCATCTTGTCAAGCTGAACTGTTTCTCTTGAAGATTTCTCCTTAAAATTCCTTATAGGAATAAAGGTACTTTTAAGAACCCATGTCTTGGAAGGATGATTATTCTAATTTCTCTTAGGGAGATTTGTGTACTTGCATTGATCAACAACTCGTTTATTATTGGAGTGAGCAGAGATGATAACAAGACAAGTTTTACTTACAATTACTACTCTTGAACCAAGAGGTTTAGAATTTCAAATATCAGTCACACTCTTGAGGGTAAGATTCAATATATCCCGAAGATTATTGATTCGCTTGTTCTCTAATCTGAACTTGATTTTTTTTCGAAAGTGCCCTTCCGATTTACAAAAGTAGCAGAATTTCTGAGTTCTAGAATCATAATGAGTTGTTTTAATACTAGAATTTCAAGAGATTCCTTATTATCAAGGAGAATTTTTTTTTTCTTTGTCATAGAAAAAGAAATGTTTATCCCTTGAGTGAGTAGGTATATTGTGAGCACATTCTTTTGATAGAGGAGTTGTCAAAATACTTTTATGAGAGCCATTCTTGAAATAGATGATCTTTTCCTCAAGTTTTTTTTTTTTTTTAAAGCAAGGGGTAAGAAAATACTTTCTGATTTACTGACAAAGAGTTGGAGGACCATCTTGAAGATGTTTTAATTCCAAGGCTCCTTCCTCCAAGTTTAATACGAGGTCACTTATTTTCTATTCTAGCAAAGCATTCTTCACTTTTAATCTTTTGATTCGTGAATCTCTTTCATTCGTCTTAACAATTAGGGCATTGCTTTTGTTTTTCATCCTTAGGACTTTGGAAGACTGAAATTTTATATGCTTAATGATTTCAACACCTTATTTGTCTGCTTCTTTTCAAATTCTGAGTCAGACTCATCAGTAAGATAAAAGAGATGAATATTGTCACGACTTTTTTCGTTAATAGATTGTTCACGGGAACAAAATATTATTCATATATTTTGAAGCATGAAGAAGATTAATGCTCATTAAAAAAAATGATGTTCTTGCTACCTGATGATAATCAACAAAGATAGTATTTTTATCCATAGATTCCAGATCGCTATAAATACAGACTTACCGAGTCTTTTCAGTGCTTACCTCCTCTGATACCAATTGAAAAGGAGAGGGTACCTAGTATACCAACAAATTTTTCGTTCCTAAACTTGTACATAAAATTCCTTGTACAATCAGTAAGTATAGATCAACATAAAAAGATCCTTGTACCTGATTGTAAAACAATGTCAACCTAGTATGTACCTGAAATGTACATGAAACGAATTTCATCTAGAGAAAGTTTTGTAATCTATATTTCAAGACTCAAATACATAAGATTCAGTATTATAGGTTCTATATAGTTTGGAGCTTTAAAAGTATTTAGGTTGATTAACGTATTACTTGTGATATTCAAATTATAAAAGATAAATAACATAGTGTGAAAAAGCAATAACACGAGACACATAAAAAAATTAACGAGGAAAACTAAAATCTTGTAGAAAATCCTCGGGACCTCGTCCAGCTTGAATACCACGTATTAAACTGCTAAAAAACAGTATCCTACTATCAGACTTAGACTGCAATGTTGTTGAGATCGAACCGACTCGCCAAGAAATTCAGCTTCAGTCGTGCTCCATCCGTCTCGTGAATCTCGTATTAACTTATGCGTTTGATTCTCCTAGATGACGTTTTTTATAGGCCTATGAGTTGCTTCAGGTGCAGTGGGTACTTTTAACTATGCTTCCTCTAACAGATAGTCTATTGAAAACCGCAACAATTAGGATAAACTTAATCTCTTTAAAAGGTTATAGAGATGCCTAACCGATTCAACCTCACAAGATCAATCTAAAAAAAATTTGAACCTTATGGAATACGAAGTATGAGATAAATAAAATTTTATAATTTTTATCAATCTTATTCCCTGATCGATAGTTCTTCAATAGTCATATATCAAAAGTGACAAACCCTATAATAGACAAGAGCTATGACGATCAAGATAAGATTCTGGATATCAAGAACTATCAGGTAAAATATAGTCTGATTGGGCTTCATGAATCCCTTAGTAGAGACTTCAAAAGTCGTAACTGAATACAGTTTCTCTAAGAAAGCTAGGTCTTTAGAGGACGACTCTAGCCGCAAATAGGACATATCGTGCCAGGATTGAGATTATATGATGCAGAGAGCCCCCTATTTACAGTGATGAACAAGGCTAGGTAGCTTACAATCAAAGCTAAGTTCATGAACTAGTTTCCATGTTTATAAATGACTTTGATACCAAGTACGGTCAACTTCTCAATATAGATTGGTCATGTAAGCATATGAGAAGTTTACCTTGATCTACAAATAAGAATAAGAACCCGTGTACGCATCGATATAAGCTTTATGCACCAAAAGGTTAGCCCATGAATAATGGTTAAGTTATCCTTGAACCATCAGCAATAATGGAGTTCGATAACTCACAAAGACAAAATCAGTTCGTGAACGGAAAAAACAGTTTGTGAACTATTTATCGTCTCGGAGTTCAAGAACATTTTATATCAACAAGTTCGCGAACTATCCAAATCAGTTCGTGTACTTGAATTACAAAATTATTCATGAACCACTTAAAATCAACCAGTTTGCGTACTCAAGAAGTTCGTATGCTTGAGGATTCAAAAGTGTCTAGGGACATCTCAAAATCAACCAGTTCAAAACCTGACCAAATCTGTTCGTGTATATGAGTTAATAAGAGATTTGTTCATCAAGTATATTATCAATCATAAATAAATTTACTAAGATATTTACACACGATCATTAAGATCATATACACGAGCAATAATGTGGATAGTGTGTAAATACGGGTTGTTTATGGAGACTGCATTAATTGGTCCTAAGAAAATAAACGTACGACTTTAGACTCCACCACTACGACATATATTAGAATATTAAAATATTTTACTACTAATTTTTCAGACGATTTAAGACAGAATTGTACATTTTGGAAGATAAAGGGTTAAAAAATAAATAAATCATTCTCAATATTAACAATTTCTCTTCAATAATAAATCTGGTCTCTAGAGCAGGGTATACAAATCACTATTAAAACATGAGGACGTATGTAGAAAAATTATTATCATTATAAAACAAAAATAATAAGACCAAGAAAAATTGTTACAAAAAATATTAGAATCCTCTAACACACATCATAGAGCTTCATCTGCGGCCTTAGTGGAGAGATTATTCCATTACAAAAGAAAAGAAATAAAACTTCTAAACTAAACTACTGCTCTTGTGAGCTAAAATGAACTCCCCTCTACCATATGCTTCCACCATTATTTATATAGCTTTCAAAGGAAACCACTTTCCTTTTCCATTTCACTACCACATCATCGCCCAATGAGATTGAGCCATGTGTCAGGACAATACATAATCCTCAAATAAAAATGTGCCACGTGCCAAAGAATATCTCATCATGAAGTTACCATTTTATTATTCTTTACTAACTCCAACCATAAATATTTTTTGCATAATCTTTATTTCCAAAATATCTTCAAATCAGAAAACCGGCCCCGACATCAAACCGGAAAAGTTAGCGAGTCAGGGTCAAACGGTTCAACCAGTGGTTCAACTCGGGTTCACTGGGCCTCATATGTACATGTATTTTGTTCATGATTTGTTGTTTAAATCAATTATATGTTATTTATATGCAAAAAATCATCACCAAAGAACAATTGGCTCATTGGCTCAGTGGTTAGGGGTAACTTAAAGGAGTAGTAGGTAATGGGATCAACTCTCCCTGCTCATACAAATGTTTTTGGGACCTACTCATACAAATTTTTTTGGGAAAAAAGAAACGAATCAACCCATTTGGGACAGTGGTTAGGGGTAACTTATACAAATCTTTTTGGGGGAAAAGAAACGAATCAACCCATTTGGGACAGTGGTTAGGGGTAACTTAAAGGAGTAGTCAGTAACGGGATCGACTCTCCCTGCTTATACAAATGTTTTTGGGACCTACTCATACAAATCTACCTATTTGGGAATTGTACAGAGTCTTCTGGATCACGGGACAACCCGGCCGAGTCACCCGATTTTCACAAAAGAAAGCGATTTCTTTTAAATTTACCCAAAAAGGTGATTGGGTCACCGGTTTACTGGGCTGATCGGCCGAGCCGGGCCGGTTTTCATAACCATTTGGGACAGTGGTTAAGGGTAACTTATACAAATCTTTTTGGGGAAAAAGAAACGAATCAACCCATTTGGGACAGTGGTTAGGGGTAACTTAAAGGAGTAGTCGGTAACGGGATCGACTCTCCCTGCTTATACAAATGTTTTTGGGACCTACTCATACAAATCTACCCATTTGGGAATTGTACAAAGTCGGCTGGATCACGGGACAACCCGGCCGAGTCACCCGATTTTCACAAAAGAAAGCGATTTCTTTTAAATTTACCCAGAAAGGTGATTGGGTCACCGGTTTACTGGGCTGATCGGCCGAGCCGGGCCGGTTTTCATAACACTGCTTTTTTTATTGAAACAAAAAGATATTATTGTTGCAGATTTAAACTGTTACATAAGAGGAGTCTATAAGAAGTTGGGATCTGATCTCAGTAGGATAAGAGTCAGTCCATAAGCATGTTAACTCATCTTGTCTAGCAAGTTTAGATAAGATGTCTGCAATCTTACTTTTCTCTTTGGGGACATAATAGCATCTCCAAGAGGTAAAAACAGAAAAAAGAGAATTGATTTCCTTCATGTAATTGCTTAATCTCCGGTCAATGGAATCATGAGATTTATTAACAGCTTCAAATATCCTTTTATTATAATTAATATCTTGCAAATGGTCTCCACACTTTCTACACACGTCATAACATGTATACTACATTCTCATATCCAAATAATGGGTCACATGAAATAATTATCCATATTTTTTACTTTCGATCCTAGCCCATTAAATCATAAATCATTTTATTTTCCTCATTTTACGAGTAGAATTCCGCATTTTAGTTCATCGAGATTTATTTCCTAAAAACTGCAAAACCAAACAAAAACCTTCAAATTGTACGAAATAGGGAACTAAACAAATATAAATTAAGATGTAAAAATGACGTGTTTACACAATCATAATCTTATGTCCGAAAAATTGTTGAAAGTTTGTTAACTACTATAAATTACATGGAAACATCTACGTGCATACTCATTTTATATGCGAGGGTGCATGTACATGTTTAACATTCAAGCAAGAGTAAGTGTATTACTCAAGAACCCAAAACTTTTCTTTTCTTAAAACTTCTGAAAATAAATTTTTTATTGACTTTAAGCTTCCAAAACCATATTATTCGACACTCTTATGATCATAAACACTACAATCATCTACAAGTGCATAACAGGAAAAAAAAAAACGTTATCAAACTAGAACAGTAAATCCCCTATTTATGTTAACTTGGTCAAACGAGGAAGAAATAAAAAATCAATGAGCTGTAACAAATATGGGCATGACAAGTTCATTTTTATGGGTTATGTCTAAATTTAAGCTTTCGTTAATGTCTTGTTTATCACCGGCAGATCCTCGTTAACAAGTTGGCGTATGAAAAAGTTGGGGATAGAATATATAAGAGTATTATTCACATTCGTAAAACGTAAATTAAGTCCACAATTCGTGATTCGATTATACTCCCTCCATACCTATTATATAGGTGGGATTTTGAATTTTCTTTGTCCCACTAGATAGGTGGAGTCATATTTTCAAGATGAATTTTCTCACAATTACCCTTATTTATTATACATAGAAAATTGTGTTAGTAATAAGACAAAGGGTAAAACGAAAAAAAACATGAAAAATGATGAATTCAAGGTAATTTTCTTAATCTAAAAGAATTGGTCCCTCCGCCTATATATGTGGTACGGAGGGAGTAATACATAACAAAATTAATCCATGTATGATTCATTTTACATATATGAATTCAACAAAAAAAAAATTCAACTAAAACTAGTATACTTTTGTATAAATTATATATAATCTAAAAATTGGGTTCGATATATTAAGGAAGAAAGGTATTTATGATGGACAAAGAGCAGCTGAGGTTTTCTTTAAATTGGTCAAAAACATATTATTTAGTGGTCCGGCCAAACCTTGCCACGCCGGGGCGTAACAACAACACTATGGTTGGAAAAAAAAACTAAACTTCTTAGCTTAACCTAACCTTACCACCACGTCTTACCCTAAAAGTGGAAAAACTAAATTTCCAAACTAAACTTCTTACCTTACCCTAACCATTTCGGGGCCATAAGCCCCGACTAACCGCAAAATGGTACAACCAGCGTAATACATAGTGAGTATCTAATCTAATGGGTAATCCTAATTCCTCAAATAAATGAGATTAGATTGTTTTACCTGAATTATACGAAATACTTATGGAAAAAGGTTATGACAAGATTTTCAGAATCTAAAGGTATATTAGGTATTACCTCGGCTTACGGTCGGCCTCAACATATTTGTGGTTAACCAGTTTTTAGAATTAGTCGAGATTTAAGGTAAACTAAGAAGTTTAGTTTCTTACATTGGTAGGATTTACTGGGACCGTAAAACCAGGTTAAGCTTAATTTCTTTTTAGAGTTACCGTGGGCTTATTGTCCCGCCCTGTTATATCAAAATTATCTCTGGTCGGGCCTTATTATAATTTATGTCGTCCTTGGTCTTCACATAGACGGTGGATTTCTCTCGTCAGGTATATGACGATCCCGACTGTAAGATGTTTATATCTTCCGACCATGGCTGTAGGATGTCTATACATAGACATGTGTATTTTCTTTTTATATTATAAAATCTCTTTGGAAGATTTTAGGATTTGAAATAAAGCCTAAGTCTTATAAAATTCGAGACGTTTGTGAAAAATTCACCTATACGAGAAAAATATGTGTTTTTTTTATCTGGAATTGGAATTATACACGCCTAATATGCGCGACAAAATAATTCAGAAATTTTGCGAATCATTCAGCGAATTACTACAGTCGAAGTTCGATAAACTAATCCTTGATATATTAGTTACCTCGCTAAAATAATAAAATTCTTTAGTCCGACCTAGGCTTATACAAGCTAAATTTTAACTTTATAATTTAATAACTTCGCTAAAATAATAAATTTATCGAATTTTACTGTAACTAGTTTGCAGACTAACACATGACAGAGGCATGAGTTTGACTATAGATTTTATGTTTTAGGTCATTCAGTGTGGCACTAACTATAAAGTTTGCTGAAGATATGTTTAGAAACTAGACGAATTTAAAGGATACTTTCGCCTATCATTTGTCGAGGATGTGTAGGAACTAGACGAATCTTCAAATTATACTTCTCATCTATCATGATACTAGTGCATTGACATTGAGATTGTTGATTGAAATTTCATTGATTTCCCTTCTAAAAAAAGACTGATCACTAAAGCTATTTTCTCAAACTGGTGTAAATATTTGAGTTGGTATCAGGCTACACGTATCGGTGAATACAGGTCATATGACACAGATACTGTCTATATCAGAAGACACGAAACTGATAGCTGAGGATACACATAAATGGAGGATCTTGGTTTAGTATCAACGGATACATACATGATATGACAAATACAGCAAACCACGCTCCAAACCTGTCTAACCTTGTTAAAATACCCCTACTTTTCACATTACACTAAAAAAGTGCCCCCGAATTTCAGAAATCTGTTAAAGTACCCCGTTTTATTCAAAAGGAAAATTCCATCCAGTTAAGTGCTAGGTGATAGTTATCTTTCCAATTAAAAGTCTTATTTACCCCTGAACTACATCTCCTTGGTGGGGAGGGTAAATGATCCGACGATCCTGAAAACGGTGTAACGATCCTGAACCGGGCTCGACGAACCTAAAAAAATGTTGTAGAAGGTCGATTTTCTTCCACCCAAAAACCCAAAACATTTGAAATGATGAACCCTTTTTGGGAAATGATGTAACGAACCTGAAAGTGGTGTAACGATCCTGAACCGGACTCGACGTACTTGAAAAATGATGTAATATGGTAATAATAAAAGGCCAAATATGTAAAGTAAATTAGTCTTAACTAACACTAGATGGAAAAAACTAACATAAATTCTAAAAAAACGGGGGAATTTTTTTAGTGGGTATCCAAAAAGCAGGGTACTTTATCAAATTCACAAATTGAAAACAAACACCATGGGAGTATGATGGGTTTAAAACATGTGGACATACACAAATTGAAATTCCTGTTGGAGTAATGCTAGAGAACTAGCCGGTGGTGCTACTAAATGCTAGAGTCCAAAGAGGCAATCGATTCCAGTTGCGCGTCCAACTTATCCACCAAATATTCACCAATCCAAAGGATTGCCATGTTGAAGTGTTGGCACTTTGCATAACTGCGAGCAGTCTTTTGTATGCCTCGCAATACCTTTTCTATTCTTTTAGCAGACCGCATAGACAGCATATTCAACTGAAAGATAGTAATGATGTTTCTCAAATTCAATTTACAAACTTCAGTTATAACAGAAAATTAAGAGGACAAGAAAAAGAACACCCCAGCAACCCTATACACCCAAGCCTAAAGAAAGAACAACAAAAGATGGAGAGACAATAAAAGAAAGAAAACCCAAATGTAAAAACATACTGCATCACCATTTTCAAAGCCAATACAACACAACGCCAAGACCTGGAACATTAAAATCATCAAATGCTATATGGGCTTGCATACCAATTCCCCCCACACTCATCCTTGCCTTTGTTAATCCAATACAACAAAACAAAAGTCTCACATAACAACATAATGAAAGGGACGGACAACCCCAAGAACTTGTTTATTTTTTCCCTTTTTCTTTTGGGCTTGACTTTTGCAATCTCGATCCCAAACCATCCACCAGTCTTTACATTTTGTATCATCTGTCTCTGTTCTTCATATTTCCTCCACTAAATTGGTTCAGTTCACCAACTCCTTCTACGTTCGGAGCAAGATCAGATGAAATCTCCCAACTCTCGCCTTTCCTTCCCCAACTTGAATGTCTGTTTTGAATTCCATCAATTCCTCCTGCCATTTCGACCTGTGGTGTCCCGTTTAAACTTGGAGAGGCATCACAAGAGTGATCTCCTTTGCCGTCTGACCCATCTTCATTGCTCAATTGTCCATCAAGATTACCAGCTCCACCCTCGATCCAAACTGGCTTTCGTCCCATCTCTATGTCGCCCATGGCTTTTCCCATATTTGGACTCATAAAACCACCCCCAGCCATGCGTGGAGGTACCTCTGGCTCCAGTGGCACCCTTATCCTAAATTTGTTTTTGGATGGAGGAATGCTGGTCCAAAATATCTCCCCAAAATTGTTTGCTACGCCTCTGTTATATGGGTTGTCCCTTCGATCATATCGGTATCTAAAATTCTCGTAAGTTGTCTGGCAGAGCACAGAAACATAAAGATTCACCAGTCATCAACATATGTATGAATTTCATTTGTGGAATCTTCAGCTAGAATGATCTGGGAGAAGCAATGGTCTTACCTGATTGGTACTGATGAGATATAAATGGAAAACAGTCAGGCCACCGACGAACCAGACCGCTATGAAGGTGTAAATAATGAGTATCATAGATGCAGGAGTCTTTATCATTGCCTTCCAAATTGAAATATGGTCGGCGTTTTTAATTCTCGTGATGTAAACCCAACAGAAAGAAAACACATATAAGCACAGAAGAGTTGTCGAGAACACAAACATGAAAAAGAAACGATAATTCCGCTGCAACAGAGAATTTTAATTTGAATCAGATCCAGAGATATCTTCAAGCATCTAGTCATTATTAACAAAAGGTAAAATTCAGGAGATTTTACAAACGCTCAAGAGATGTAGTTTCTTACCCGTCCAATGCACTGCCCAACCCAGGGGCAATGGTGGTCAAAACGTTCCACACAGTTATTGCAGATGGAACAGTGTGAGCAACGAGGAGGTCTATATAGCATGCAAGTATCACAGTATTTGACCTTCACTGTAATCCCATTGACAACAACATCCTTCATACGAGGCAAACGTAACTGTGGGGTTTGGCCACCTCCAACATCAGCAAACCCTTCATAGCCTTCAAGTTCAGGAGGGTGTGTATTGCGAGGTATTATACCAGGATCTCTTCCAGAAGTAAGCAGAAGAAGAGCTAAATCCTGAAACGGAAACACACATTCTAGTCAGATCAAACAAAAAAAGGTATGTGAAGAGAAACATTAAGGCTGGAGATACATTCATATGAGTGCAATATTACTAACTTCCTTATCACTTTAAGACATTAACTACGCATTCTTTCTGTCAACATATAATAAATAACCAGAATACTATTTTGATGGGACTATATATTTCCTTTAAATCGAACTGGAGATGATACTCACATATATTGTGAATGCCACAGCACACACCATTATGGAAATGCCATAATGATGAGGAAAATCGTCCATTAGTTTTTTAGCCACAAAAACACAGAAAATTATGACAGGAGCAGCAATGAGAAGTATTGTCAGCAGCATAGATCTCGCATCTGGTCCAAATATAAATCTTCCTTGAAGGAAGAATACCTGCATTACACAGGAAAGTTAATTACTTAACTTCTTTTCAATAGAATCTACTAGTATTTGAATGTCAGGACAAAGCAGCAGGATCCAGTGAATAAATTAATCAAGCCGGCAAGCTTGTCCAGCGACCCATCAAAATGACAGTCTTGAAACTATGAATAAGAGTAAAAATTACTGAATTTCATTAAAGGAAAGCCTCCCACAATATAGAAGTACACGCGAGTTTACTAGTTAAACTCTAATGTACCACTTAAATTATATATCTAGAAGTTTTGCTGTCGTAGAGAAGAGTAAGCAATGCAGAAAGACTGCAAAACATAATATACTGTTTTGACTTTCGAAAAGATATTTCTATATAATGGATCTTATTTTCATTGACAGAATTCTAATATCTATTATTTAGTAACTAGGGTATTGGCAAGTTTTTAACCTCCACCGCCACGGTATTAAAAGCAGCTACTAATGCAGGAGTACCTACAGTTAGAGAAACTAGTTTAAGAAGGTTTCTAATTGTAAGCGTTACCTAACCTAGGGTTACTACTTTTTAATAAGAAATCCTAGAATAGAAACACAAACTCCTGCGAAACTCTAGTAGCTATTCAGATTAGGAAACTCACCATTAAAGCCCTCCCAAACTAGTATCTTAGGCTATACATACTCCTGTATCAGCTACAGATGACATAAATTGATTATCTTCATCTCCCGAGGGCAACGGTTTATTATCCAGCATAAACGCCAAGAAACAATACGATCATGACTATACTAAAAGCACACCCATGGTTTCTCCAGAATATCTCGGATGCAAAGCAGGTTGATCAGTAGGACTTGAATACCAAAAGAATCCCTCAACGTGTCATACTAGGAAAACTCAGTGGCACCTCATCTAATATAGCAACTCAATTCTATTAATATTCTCTTCTGACTTCTCGCATCATTGTAACTCCAATACACACTAGACGATATACTAAATTTCTTACGAACAAGATCTTCGCACATCTTTCAATTAAAATTCTAATCCCTCATTACTAAGCATACAAATTTCCTCACCCCAAAAAACTAATCCTTTTTTTTCCAACAAATTAGCAAACATGACTCATTGTTCAAAACCATTAAGATTACTACAAACAATAATAAATGGATGATGCTTATTAACAAATTAGGCCTAATTATCCATGACAAAATTGATCTTCGCATTAGCAATCAAAAAACCCTAAAAATTCATCCTAAACAAAAAAAAAAGTTCATTTATGCTCATAATAATCGAAAGTCATCAAAACCCTGAATTCAAATTGTAATAAATTCAACAAAAAATGGAAACTTCAATACTTACATTGCTTCCTTTCCATGTTTGGTAAACCCTTGGTGGTGAACCTTCAGTAGTATCTCCACCCCCACCACCACCACCGCCGCCGCTTGGATCTCCACTCCGTGGAGGTGGTACCACATACATTTAAGAAAACCTCTTCAATCCAAATCAAAGCTTAAGATCTTCAAAAATCAATAAAAATCAGCTCCAATTTTGACTTTTTCTTCAGTTCAAAGAAATGTATGTATGATTCCCAGACAATCTCAATCACGCCGATTCAGCTCGCAAAAGTTATACCGGAGCTGTTAAGTTTTCTTCTTCTTCTTCTCCGACACTAGTTAGGAGAAAGGAACGAATTAGGGTCTTCTCTTCTCTCTCTCTCTAGACATTACAGAACTATTCTCCTCTACTTTCTCTCTCTCTCTCTCTCTCTCTACAGATGGTCGGAATGATGTGGCAAATTTTAATTGGTTTTTAACCTTAAAGTCAGAGTTGAAGTGCTGATTCGGGTCGATTTATGTCCGAATTTTAAACAGTGTAAGGTCCAATATCCGAATCTCTGATCGGATCTTATTGGGTCTGAATCATGTTCGGATCTTAAACAAAATTATGTCTATGTAACAAAGTTTACATGGCTGCTAATGGGTACCAGGTTTTTGATATTCAAATAAAATAAATTTTATTTTTAGAGAATGATAAGTTACACATATGGTTTACTCTTAAGGATTACTTCTTCGATGTCAGGAACATCCTCATTATACTCGGATATTGTCATAGTTTCATCATACTCAAATATTGTTATAGTAAATTTGGCTTGTTTTGCCATGAAATCTGCGACACGATTTCTACATCTATTAACTAAACTAAAAGATCAACCAGAATAACTTCCTAAATGAACTTAATGTCAAGAATTATGCCTTAAATCCTCTAATGAACATAAAATATTATTCATTGATAGATTTTATTAAAACTTCAATATCTGACTCAAAAATGACTGACATTAGTCCTTTGCTTGCGACCCAATTAGTAGCATCCTTCATTGACAGACATTCCATCTGCCCACTTCATAATCTTTGATCAAACTCACATAAAATTATCTTCCTTTTGTACCTTTGCATACACCTACAAAATCTTGTAGAATTGTTCCATTGCCAACCTTAAGAGTTTCCTTAACAAAAGATGCATCTAGATTAATCTTATAGCAATCTCGGGTTCGAGGACTCTAAGCTTGTACCTGCATAGAAACAAATGATCTTGTAGGCATATTGTTATTTCTAAGTGAAAAACACTGATCACTCAAACTGCAGATTCTTTTATAAAGAGATTCTTTCTAAGGTTACACTTGTTTTTCCATATAATCTATATGTTTATCACCAGATGGTAATATTATTACCGCCATTTGTATGTCGTTGAGAAACAGTAACAAACCAGCTCAGAATCCAATTCAAAATATTTCCATGCCTAGCAAGGACATTGCTAATATTCACATCAATACCTATCCAAACAGATTTAGCATATTGAAATTCTAAAAGAAGATGATCAAATGACTCAATAACGGAGTTGCAAAAGCTACAATGGATATCAATATCATTTTTATATATTGATATTTTCCCTCTAGTGGGAATAATGTATTTCAAGCATTTCCAGATAAGCAACTTAACCTTATGTAGGACCTTAATTTTCCATCAAACTTTCCACATATAATTGGGAATTTGGAGAATTCCAGCAATTATATTAGTACTACCGTTAAAAATATTAGAGGCACTCTTGACAGAGAAATTTCCTTTCTTGTATGGAGTCCATATGAGAGTATCAACACTCATTCGAGGAATCTACATTTCAAGAATTTTAGAAGCAGCTTCAGGAGAAAAGACATAATTGATCAACACATCAGTACAAGTTCTAGTTCCAGCTATAAAAAGATCAAAAACCATAATAAGAATATGAGTGATAGACAAACCTATAATTGGAGTAGGAGGATGATCCAAGCTAATAATCCAACCTGTTAGAGCACTTCTCGGTCCAACTCGTAAGCGTTGCTATCTCAAGCTTGTTTGTCAAGTTTAGTTGATCAAAACTATATACTTGATTTTTAATCCACTTATAGCTACGTCTCGGATTAGGATAGAAGTGTGTAGTTGAGCTTTAGACTTCACGGCGTTCATCAATTGAAGAAGAAGATCTACTGAATAGCTTGGAGGAACTTCATCAACAAAAGGTATGTAGAGACTAAAACTTATCTATCACTCAGAAGTTTATTATATTCTATCTTCTAATGAGACTAAGTTATATAGCTATATAGACTTTTATATTATACACAATTGAAATTTCGAGCCGAGTTTATCTCGTATATCTATTTATCGAAATAAGTGTTGGAAGATTTACTCGAGACTCATCTCCGATTGGTAAGATATAAAAAGTAATCACAACAGTTCTTCGTCTCAGACTCTTGTGATTCCGCAATAACTTCTTATGTTAATCAGTTAGGTTATTGTGAGGTGACTAATATTTCTAGGCTACTCTTCGGGAGTATAAGACCGGATTATTAGTTGAGTTTCCTATTCACCTTGATTTATCTAAAGACGAAAACAAAAACATAATAGTCTTATCTGTGGGAGACAGATTTTTTTATAAGTCTTCGACTTTGGGTCGTCGCAACTCTTAATTGTGGGTGAGATCAGCTAAGGGAATCAAGTGTGCAGAGTCCAGCTGGGATTCAATAGGCGTAAGGAACACGACTGTACCTTAATCGGTGTGAGACTTGGTTAGGGCTCAACTACATTTCAGTCCAAAGTTAACTCGTAGTATGTAGGCTAGAGTCTGTAGCGGCTTAATATAGTGTGGTGTTCAAATCTGGACTAGGTCCCGGGGTTTTTATGCATTTGCGGTTTCCTCGTTAACGAAATTTCCGGTGTCTGTGTTATTTATTTTCCGCATTATATTTGTTTATATAATTGAAATATCACAGGTTGTCCATAGTTCAATCACAGTAAATCCTACCTTGTTTGTTGGATAGAACTTGATTGACACTTGGACATTGGTCTTTGGTACCGTCCAAGTTATTCTCACATCAATTAGGCTCATGGATTTATATCTGTTCGATTTGCTGATTGTATTCAGAAAGAGATAAAGTTGTTTGATATATTTCTTGATTGAGTCTCACTTTTAGTACAGTGTGGTGTTCAAATCTAGACTAGGTCCCGGGGTTTTTATGCATTTGCGGTTTCCTCGTTAACAAATTTTTTGGTGTCTGTGTTATTTATTTTCCGCATTATATTTGTTTATATAATTGAAATATCACAGGTTGTGCGTAGTTCAATCACAGTAAATCCGACCTTGTTTGTTGGATAGAACTTGATTGACACTTGGACATTGGTCTTTGGTACCGTCCAAGTTATTCTCACATCAATTAGGCTCATGGATTTATATCTGTTCGATTTGCTGATTGTATTCAAAAAGAGATAAAGTTGTTTGATATATTTCTTGATTGAGTCTCACTTTTAAGTTGGTGCTCTCGGAATTATATTGGAGTTTAGTCCATACAGATTGGCGAACGAAATATTGGGTGTGGTTGTTATACCCCCGCGTTTTCACAACCAAATATGTATCTTTGTACTGCATCTAACACACCAGGAGATGTTATTTTTAATAATATCTCTGCATTTATTTATTCCCTTCCATACCCAAGAACTTGTATCACTCATTCTATCATGATTTCATAAACTAACATCTTTGAAATATTTGGCCCCTAAAATTTGAATTCACAGCTCATTATTATCAGTATTGAGCTTCCAAGCAAGCTTATAAATAAGTGCTTGATTAAACTTTTCCATATTTTTAAAGCCTAGTCCACCTATCTCCTTAGACTTATTTAAATTAGACCGAGCAATGAACTTAATACCATTGTTACCGCTACGACCCCACCCGAAATTTCTCTGGAGAGAGTCCAATTTCTTAATAAGAGCAGAATGGATTTTAAAACACCCAATTTGGTAAGTTGACGGAGAATAAAGGAAAGGTTTTATCATAATAGACCTCTCAGCTTGGTTTAAAGAAACACTTACCCAATTCTTAAGTCTAGCTTCCAAACATTGTGCAATAGGCTCAAAAGACTTCATCTTAGAGTTACCTAGTAAAACAGAAGCACATAAATACTTCTCATAATCATTAAAAATAGTAGCTTTAACTAAATCAACACAACCTCCAGGACTAAGTTTACCACTAAAATGCACACATGATTTGTTAAAATTTAGCAGTCGACCAGAGTACTTACCAAAATAATACAAAATATCCAAGATGCCATCAATATGATTCGTACTAGCTTCACCAAAAATGAGAATATCATCCGCAAAAAGTAAGTGTGTTATAGGTGGAGCTTTCCTAGAAACTTTTACACCTTTAATGACCCCATTACTCTTATCATGCATAAAATTATAGATAAAAACTCCATGGCAATGGTGAAAAGATAAGGAGACAAGGGGTTGTTAGAGCATATCTCTGTTGAACCCACCAAGCGTTGGTATATAAAGTTTGGTTGTCATATTTTAGTATCAAAACTCATCTAGAGTCGCTTGATTAAATACTAGAGTCAACTTCGTTTAGGTTAGAATAGAAAGTCTAGGAATGTTGAGACGTACAAGTATTACTCCGAAGACCTGAAGAATGTGAAGAAGTAACGGCTACAAAGATGACATCATCCTTCCTCTCGGGGTTAGTAATATTGACTTGATCTTGTTTTCATTCCTAACGTATCTTTTAAGTCGGATTATATTGAAAACATAACATGCGAAGATGTATATAAATAATACTCTAGTGGTTAGACTTGGTCATGACATTATGATCAAAGTGTCAAGGAATTTATTGAATTACGAAGTATAACACTTATCTTTTGAACTTCGTAAATATGACATCGACATAATCTATTGTATATGGTTGTTTGATTATGTGTGCATTATATAGGTATGATTTCACTCTAGGAAACAATGTTTTATAACATTTGTTTAAAGGAAGTACATATATGAACTTGTTTCATAATCGAAAGGAAATCATGATTGGTCAAGTTCTTTATTGAATATCTTTTGAATAACCAATATAAGATGACAAGGTAGAACCTATCTTAACTTGTTGAGATTTATGGTATAACCAGTCATAGCCTATATAATATAGCTAGTTATAATCGGTCATAAGTTACATTGGAAATCAAGGTGTAACTGATCACAAGCTATATTGGAATGCAAGTTGTAACTGGTCACAAGTTAATTTGGGATCCAAGGTATAACCGATCACAAGATGAATTGGGAAGTTAGTTGTAATCGGTCATAAGCTAACTTTTGGGAAGCAAGGTGTAACCGATCACAACCTACTTTAGGAAGCAAGGTGTAACCGGTTACAAGATACTTTATGGAGCAAGGTGTAACCGATTACATCCTATCTTGGGAATCATGTTATAACCGGTCACAACATATTTTGGAGTGATGGTATAATCGGTTCCATGAGCAAAACCATTTCCATGATTCACATATTTGTTCATGATGTGTGTGAATTAGGGTTTCAGGTTTGCTAAGATGAGAAGCTTCTAAAAGTCGACATTATTTGAACATGTACATAACTCTTATCATTTATTGTTCAAAGATATTCCTTGATACTCAAGGTGATCCCTTGTCCGAAAAAGTGAAAAGCATTTAATTATGATTTTCATCATATATGTTTTAATTACCGGCAATTAAAGCATATCTACTAGAAAATATTATTATTTAATGTGATAGACTAATAATGGAAGTTTTCTATGAGAGTTTTCGGAAATATGGTTTGGCATTTAAGTGGAAATAGGAAAACCGAAATTAGGTACTTTAATGAGAATATTTTCGGTTTTGGAGTTTCCTTGTTGTCTAAACAACCTTGGTGTATAAATACTTGAGTTTGCATTTCTTGCAAACTATCCTAAGAGTCAGGAAAACTTCATTCTTTTTGTTTTTGGTGGAGCCGTCTATCTGGAGAGGAAAGTACCCTAATTAAGCGAAATCTCTTACGACCGCTCGTTTAAAGACTTATGCGGGATCAAGAAGCTCTACGAGTATCGTTGGTGGGAAACTAGATAATTGCATTGTTATTGTAGTTTTCTATTATTAATTTGATTGACTAACAGTTATTGAAACTTTGATTGCACCTAGTTTGTTTATTCTTGAGAACCTTCTCTGTTGATATAAGGCTCACTCAAACTAGATCAAAGTATTGATGGGATCTTTTGAACCATTTTCGGATCTAAAGACATCTTGTGATAATCCATTTTTAACAGACTCCGTTCTGTGCGTGATTGATCACAAGAGGTTTCAAGTGGTGTTGTACAACTTATTGAAGATAAACGAAGATTTGAAGACGATGAAGTTTTTCTTATTAGTTTTCGTATCTTGTAAATTGTGTGAACAAACCTTGATCGGATGGGATCCAACTAGAATCGTGTTTATCTTTGATAGGCTTGATTGTTATTTGCGTAAGATCGGCATCACCTTATAGTTTCTCTTTGAGATATATATTGATTGATTGTGAATCTATAGTTTGATTATTTCGGTAATCAAAAGATAGATTCATCTAACCAGACAAAAGAGTTTATTAGATTAAACAGAAGAGCCTTTGTCAACGACTCATTAATATCTTATTACCAAGATTGAATAAAGTGGTTACCAAATAGATTAATCCTTTAGTGTTTGAAATACGATCTAAAGGATTGGTGATTCACGTGCGTGAATCTAGAAGTCGAAGGCGCAGGGATACTGAGTAAACTAAGTAGCTAGGGGTAGTCTACTTGGTCTCAACTATACGAAGTTGGTATTAGATTTTGTATAACGGATTAATTCTGAGAGTATTCAAAACTGGACTAGGTCCTGGGTTTTTTTTTCATTTGCGGTTTCCTCATTAACAAAATCTTGTTGTGCCATTTACTTTATTATTCCGTATTATAATTGTTTTATTATAATTAAATTAAATTGCACTGGTACGCTAATCTGTAACACTTGATATTGATCCTATAGAGTTTCGTTTATTACCGAACCTATTATTAAGTGATCACCTAGTTGTCGTATCCTCTCGATCTTGAATCCATAGTCAATCACACAAATGATCTTGTATTGTATTGTTCCGATATCGTATCCATAGAAGATCACACGAAGTGTGTACCGAAGTTGTTGTATTGTCTCAACTCAGTTCATAGACGATCACACTTGGTAAAGGACTTATAGGTTGATAAATAAAATATTGTGGTGTATTTGGGTACCCTTGTCTTTTCAGGGGTCTTTTTGTCTTATTCCCCCAGTAGGATTAAATTGATCACATGGAGAGCTATTTAGAATTACACTGATGCTAGTAGTTGACACACGCTGAAAAATATAATCACAATTTTTTTTACCAAAACCAAATTTTTCATGAAATAAGGATACACTATTCAAGCCTGTCAAAAGCCTTTGACAAATTAAGCTTTAAAGTCATAGTACTAGAGAAAAAACCTCCTTATTTTTCATAGTATGAATCATTTCATGGGAAACAACAATGTTGTCATGAATAGCTCTACCTGGAACAAAAGATGCCTGATAAGGAAATATAAATTTCTTTAGAAATGGAATTCTATCAGCTAGAATCTTAGACACAATTTTGTAAGAAACATTGCAGAGACCAATTTGTCTAAAACCAGATGGCATTTTAGGATCCTTATTCTTAAGAATGAGTGAAATATAGGTTTTATTCGAACATTTAAGCATAAAGCCACATTCAAAGAATTTTTTACCACGTAAATGATATCTGTACCTACCGGATCCCATTGGGATTGATAAAAACATGCTTGAAACCTATTAGGACATGGAAAACTCCAAGCAAGCATGCTCTTCAATAAATTTTCAATTTCAATATTAGTACGCATATCAGTCACAAACTCATTATCAAGATCAATAAGAATAGAAAGGATAATATCAAAAGAATAATCAAATAAACATGGACTAGTAGTAGTGCTAACATTTTTAACATGATCAGTGATAATATTATTTATATGACCTGTCACTACACCAGGTACCAGCATGATCACAAATACTGTTAATGCTATTGATATGTAATCTTTTATTCACTAGCGAACGTAAGTACCTAGTATTGTTATCCTAATCAATTATATTCTTATATCCAGATTTTTCTTTGTAGAATTATGTTTGAATACTATTCCACTTTTCCTAGTCACTAGGGAGAGCTTTCACTGTAACATGTTGCTCACCAAAACTAGGTTCATTTTGAGCCTTGTCTAACTGAATTTGAAGATTTTTAAGGTGATGTAACCAAATTTCATCACATTCCACTAAGATAAAGTTAATTTAGCACTATGTTGTTTACATCAGATTCCACTAAGATAAAGTTATCCTAGCACTCTGTTGTTTAAGCACAAGTTTATAAGCAAGGGCTACCATGTACATTCACATTCCAAGCAGAATTCATAGTTGCTCCGAGGATGCCAAAAGTTAGGGGTTCAATCAGGGGCGGAGGAAACCCTGTGCAAGAGTTGGCAATTGCACCCCCTTGATTTTCGAAATATCCACTTTGAAGGCCAAAGAAGAAAAAAATACCATATTTGCACCCCTCAAAAGCCCAGAAGAAAAGCAACTTGTTAACTTCATTTCTCCATTTCTCCCATATACACATACTCATAAGACAAATTTTCCTCTTAATTTTGTGTTGCTCTCTCTCTCATGCATGTTATCTCTTATATTTACTTTTATTTGATTTACATGTCTTAGTGATCAGAATTTTCTCATCGTCTTTATCCCTACAATTTTTATTTGTTTGTTCACTTTCATTTTTGCAGGATCCATTATGTACCCTTCTCAAGGGTAAGCCTTTTGCTCAAAGTCACTTCTCCAAAGTTCTAGCCAGTGTCAAATACCAAATCTTGGAAAACATACAACATGATATTGCTCTTAGGATACAGTTGGTAACTTGATTTTGGCTTTGGCACGCATTGACAACGAGCTTAAGGTTTGCGTTTCTCAAAACCTTCATTCTTTATCCAAATTTCTCAATTTTACTCTTTTTATTTTCAGTTCATATTACCTCAATTTCATTTGTAATATAGCACATTTTTTAGATTACTTTTATAACCCTCATTGCTGCTTTATCCTTATATAACAGTTGTTTAAGTACTGGCTTCTTTGATGCGTAGTGATTTTTTATTTTTATTTTTCATTTTCACCATTTTTTTTTCTTGCACCCTTTTCTCAAAATCCTAGCTCCGTCCGTGCGTTCAATCGTCTCATCCATATAAGATATCAGAGTTTAGGGCTGTGGTGACCTCTCATCTCAAGACACATGTGACATGACGGCTTCGGTAGGCTACACCACTACCACTTGTAGTTTTCAAATCACGAATATTTGTGTAGGATACCGTTGAAAGAACATAATGACAGAATTGAATGTCATTCTAGGTCGGGTCAATATTATTTAGTTGACTACCAGCACAAAAAGTTTAAACTTGGGAAACATCCATTAATTAGAAGTAATTAAGACTACGACATAATGTGAAAAAGTTCAAGCAGAGCTTGTCAGTCAATACACGCTTGCTTGACTGGAATGAATTTATTCAACTGGATACAGTATGCCGCCCAGTCGACTGACACCGAATAGCACAACTACAATACTATTATACAGAATGTATCTGGTTGTCCATATATCCTTGAACTGTCACAGCCCACCGAAATGTATACTAACGAAATGACTGTCAATCATTCCTCCCCCCCCCCCCCCCCCCCCGTGAAGCATTCAATTTTTTTTTCCATCGTGAAGCATTCAATCATGTTATCCGTCGCCATTTATATATTTCCGTCATGGTACACCCTAACGGTAATTTCTTGTTGGCAAAGCCCAGTGGGGGAACCAAGAATGTAAATTGGTGGTGCCTAATAAAAAGAAGAAAAAAAAAGTTTAAATTGAGGTGGACTAAACACAAAATATAAGAAAAATATCAAGAGATTTTACACAGGTGTGATTATTTTAGGGGAAAAGATTCGTCTTGATGCAAAAGCGGAGAATTATATTAGATTATCAAATTGATTAAGTTGTTTCTTTCTTCCCAAACTTCCATAGTAATAAAGTTTGGAGGAAAGAATCCCAACATTTGGAGGCTTTAAATAGTTTAGCATGTCCAGCCAGTTTGTCAGTTGGTTTCATGCTTTGTCTACTAATGAAATCACATTTTTAAACCGAAAAACAATTTAAAATAAATTTGGTATCCAGAATAAATTATGATTAACCATGATAAATGTAGGTTAAGCGATGGTTAAGTTTGAGATCAAACTTGATTTGGTGTGTAAGTTTTGGGCTTGAAGTAATAATCCAAACTTAGTCGGTCATTAATTAAGAGTTTTGGGATAACTTTTAATATTTTATTTATTTATTTTTTTCCTTGAAAAGTTTTAATTATTTACTTGATTCTAAAGTCTAAGAACTTAATAGCTAAGTTAAGGAACCTATATATTCTTATAGGATAGGTAATATGACTCCTATTTAAGGATACTTAGGCTATAAGTTTAGATATGAGTACTCAATAAAATTCCGATAGAGATGTGTAGGAAGTCATCTCACCTTTGGGGGTGGATGTGAGAGACATTTACGGTGGAAGGAATACATCGTTGTGTGTTTATGGAGTGTTCATTGATGTTGAAAGTTATGTCGCTATAGGGTATTCACATGGAGATGCTGGTAATATACTGTCGGTGAGAAGAAGATCATCTTGGTGGTGTTAGAGTAAATTATTGATGTTGAGCAGAAGGCGTCCATGAATAATTTATGTCATGGTGTGCAGAAAAGATTATCTCGTTGTGGTAAATATTATCTCATATCGGGTGAAGACGTTTTTAGAGTTATAGAACATTTGTGGGAGTTTTTTTTTATTTTGTTCTGTCACATTGTGACGGGCTTATGGATTGATTAGTTAATCATATGTGAAAACGCGGGGTACCAAAATACACCACCACTTTTTTCTTAGGCAATCTGTATGGATAAACTCAATACAACTCCGAGAGTTAAACTCAATCAAGGAATAGTATCTTAGAGTCATCTCTCTATCTCTCTTGCGATTAAAACGTTTACATAATCAAATCCGTGAACCTAACCGCAAGGAGATAACTTGGACGGTACCAAAGACCAATGTCCAAGAATCAACAAGTCGTATCTAGCAAACTAGGTCGGATATCTCTACTATGATTGATCAATGCACAACCTGTGATATTTCAATTATAAAGATAAGCAATATAATGCGGAAAAAGAAATAACACAGACATAAGAAGTTTTGTTAACGAGGAAACCGCAAAAGCATAAAAACCCCGAGACCTAGTCCAGATTGAGCACCAAACTGTATTAAGCCGCTACACACACTAACCTACTACCAATTAACTTCGAACTAGAATGTAGTTGAGCCCTAAAAGGTATCCCACCGATTAAGATACATTCGCGCTCCTTATGCCTCTTGAATCCCAGCTTCCGCGCAATTTATTCCTTTGTTGATGTCACATCAACTAAGAGTTGCTTCAACTCAATTAAAGACTTAAACCAAATCTTCCTCCCACAAATTAAGCATATATATGATTTGCTTTTATAATGAAATAGTATGATCAAAGGTGTGAAAATCGATAGCAATAGACAAAGTCTAGCTAACCTCAAAATCCGGACTTACGCAACCCGAAGTGTAGCCTAGATTATTATAAACCTCACAAGTATAAAACCTGTAGAATCACAAAGTTTGAGACGAAGAGAACTTTGTGATTTCTATTTATCTTGTTCAAGTGATAAATCAACAATCGAACAAGATCAGAATACACGAGTTATCAAGGAAAGATAACTGGACATGGCTTTGATTTGATTTCAACTTTGTTTTAGTAATAGGTTCGTTCAGATTTGTGAAGATTCGAGTTTTTTAAAAT
>JAJJMB010001096.1:513899-548389 GCA_023531105.1 Papaver atlanticum | reverse complement strand
CTTGTACCTGTAGAACTCTATTTATACTCCTAATCCTCCTTTAATCCGGCCATATCTCCCAAATAATCTTCATTTATCAATATTATTCTCCACGGCCAAAATTTCCATTTTTTGATCTTCCACGCGTTCTCAGCTGTCAACCTTCGTTATTTATTTTCTTCACGAATCTCTGTAGTGCAACACCCTCAAAACTCATGCATTACACGCCTCAAACTCGTGTCAAATTCACTTGAACCCGTGAAAACTTGTGTCCACTGTTTTGGATTGAAACACGTTATTAAGCCAAATTTGATCGGAAAATACACCCATACCAGCTTTCTATAGTCATATCACGTCTACCCATTAAGTTTCAGGGATTTAATCTCACTAAATCACGTCCAAAAATCCATCGAAAATCTGACAGTGAAATGAGTTTATTTTCCCGCCAAAAATATTCTTTCAAACGATGAAGAAGGTGTAGTGCCCTGAATCCAAAACGCGGGTGCCTTTAGCAGCTCGGCTGCCTTGGGGCGCCCTTATCCATTTTTAGGGTGCCTTTAGTAATTTTGGTGGGTTCCTTTAACATTTTTTTCGGGGTTCCTCCGGTGTATTTCTGGGGTGCTTCCGGTGCATTTCTGGGGTGCCTTTAGTACTCCATCCTGGGGTGTAAAACACCACTTTACGAGCCAATTTCGTCGCAAGAGCTTATTTCTCTAAAAAATACCTACAAAGACATGAAACACCATAATAAGTACAAAAATGGGTACTAATAATATATACAATAGAGATGAAAATAGACACATAAATGCGTCTATCAGGCTTCACGAATCCCTATGAAGACTTTGTAGTCGCTAAACCCTAAAAGGGTTTCTGGAGAGGATGACTCTAGATACAACTAAGACACACCAAAAAGTAGTGTCGAGATTCAAAGATCCCAGTTGCTTGAAGTTTCACTTTTATAGACATTCAAAGCATAGGTTCCTTAGGTTTAAGCTAAGATAGCTTTGGAACCAAGCAAACAATATCCACCGTTAGATGAATCTTTGAATCTGATTCATATAAACAAGATATACACTCTGGTTAGGTAAAACCGTAACTGAACCGTGTACAAAGACTATGCTCAACATGGTTAGCCGAAACTAGCCGGTTTGAACTTAAAAGTTTAATCTTCATTTTCATGAACACGTAAGACATTGACTCTAAGTCACAAACATGTGATCAAATAAGTCTAGTGTTTTAGAGAATTAATCAACTGCTAATTATCTCGTAAAAATAATTTAAACGCACTTGAAAATATAATCGACATGATTAGTAGATGTACAAGGTACAAATACATAGAAGTTCGTGAGTCAGTTCAGTAATAGTACGCGTACCGGTTTGTAAACATTTAACCAAACCGAGTTCCGGAGTTAATAAAACTTTTTAAGTTTGCGTACCGGTTTAGAAACCTTAAGACTGTCACCGGTTCCGGAGTTAACAGAACTAAAACGGTTTGCGTACCGGTTTTGAAACGCTGCCGAGTTCAGGAACACAGAACTGTTTCAGTTTGCGCACCGGTTTGGAAACAAACCCGGTTCCGTAACCACAGTTCAAAAACGGTTTGCATACAAGTATGCATACCGATCCGGTTCACGAGTCACACATATTTTCATATGATATAATAAGAATATGTGTACCACTAATCTGTAAGTCGATATATAGCTACTTCGCTACGTGTACAAGTACATGTAATACGGGTTCAAACATATAACATTTTTCCCAGTAAAACTTATACCAGTGTCTTGTATCCGAATCTATAGTAGTTATATATTTCTCTAAATCGATTCGAAAAATTCTTGAATAATATCAATGACACATATCACTGTTCCATGCTATTTCCGAATGATAAACTTGAATTATGATTTTGATTCCGAACAATAAATGGTCCTTAACCGAAATTCATCAAGTGTGAACAAATGTTCATTAAGCTTAGTCATTATACATTGAGAAATTCATTAACTAGATAATTAGTTCTCGACTCGAAATTCTTGTCTATACATACTAGTATAATTTGTTATACGACATCGTCTAAAATGTTAGAAAGTGAATATAACTTGAGATATATGTGGTTCAGTCTTCACTTACCTTTTGTTGATGAAGTTCTCCAAAAGCTTCGGTTGATCTTCGCCTTCAAACGGTAGAACGCAATGATGACTGCCGTGATCCACTGTTTCTCAACTACATTTATATCCCAGTCCGAGACTTAACTAATTGTAGACTAGAAATCAAGATATAGTTTTGACAACTAAATTTGAAAACAAGCTTGAGACAGCAACACTTGTGAGTTCGAACGAGCAATGCTCTAACAATATGTGTGATTCTCAGTTGATGGTTCTATAATAAAGGCATAGGTCTAGCGGGTTTGCTAGATATAGACAATACACACACATTGGCATATTGTTGAACCAAGTTTAAATATGTGAAAACTTAATATTTCTTTTGCTTATAACTTGTATTTGTGTGGGTTTTTTTTTCCTATTTTTCCTCATCCTAGATCGTAGTAAAGAGATTCATGGAGCATTATGAGAAATCTAGGATTTCTTATTGGAAAGTGAATTTATTTCAGCAAGATTAGCATGTAAATGGCTCTGAACCCCAATAATTGGTATTAGAGATTTAGGTTGGATAGAGAATTTGAATAGAGAAGTTTTGAGGTGTTTTGGTTTGTATAAATTTTGAAGATGAAGTTTGGTTAATTTCATCAAGTTAATGAACGATGTTATGTAACCAATATCTGAAGATTCAAGGTTTGATGTATCAAGTACATGAAAAATTTGATTTCATTAGTTTTGGTACAAAAAAATAATATTATATTTCTAAAGAAATGAGTTATATATGGTGATCTCCATTCGGTTTGGTCAAGATGGTATTTTCGAATTTGTCGTATTTTCGGAATTCAATGTGATCAACAATTGATTCTGGATATGCGAAGTGGTTTTGACGTTTGTGTTGCTCTACATTGGACATTTGACATGGATACTTACTGGTAGGACTAGAAGATGCCTACAATATTAAACTACAAGTGCACAACGTCTATTATGTAAAACAGGGCAAATACAGGTCGAACCCACAGAGACTAGGTTGGTGTGTAGTTGATTTCTTAAGTCTAACAAATACTAATTCAGATCAAAAGGGGTTGTCGATACGACGAAACAGTTGGTATGGAAATTAAACTAAAGAAAAGACAGGCAATTGGAAATGAAAGATTTAACACTGGATATAAAGGCACTAGGAAAATCGAATACACCACTTAACATACACTAGATTATTAAGTTAACGAACTATTCTTGCTCCTTATAATAGAAAGCAGTTAAGATTCAAGTCCGCTGCTAGCCTAAGGTGATCTCAAATGGAAAGTTTAGTCAAAACTAAGATATCAATTCCTGGCATTAGTTGTCTTATTACGGCACAACTAATCACAAATTGAAAGCAGTCATTTAAGCATGAGTTGATGTAGCAACAAATAATTGTTCTTACAACCTAGGATGCAAGACATATACTAGGTGAAAGTTATAAGTTACAACATGAAGATTAAACTGATTCCTATTCAATTAAGCTCTTACAAGAACATTTCCATTACCATAAACACTAGCAGTAAGCTAAGGGTTTCATCTAAGCCCTAGCTTAAGAAATTAGAAAATCGCAAAAACAGGAGACATATGAAATTCAATTAGAGATAGTGTCATAGATGCAAACTTCTTTATTTTACTGATTTATACTCAAGTACAATAACTAAGCATAGATAGTAACAAGAACTAGAACTAATTCTACTACAGATCCTTCTCACATTGATACCCCAATACACAAAGACAACCCCTATTTATACATAAAATTCACCCAAAATTAGGTTTTAATTTGTCAACAGTTACAACTGAAATTTAGGGTTTGAGATGTCAATCACTCACCAAATATAACTGAGATACACTCCACTGCCTTCAACAACTCCATTGACGTCACATAGCATGCTGCAATTGAAGGAGTATCAGATATGAAATCAGACCATAGGTCTTAATTCCAACCCCCAATGACTTTCAACCTATTTCTTCACTTTCACACAAATGGCTACGGAAGAGTAGGTAAAGATGAAGAAACTGGGTGATTGACATTAGAGAGAACATAGGAGGTAAGGGTGGCGTACGAATGGTATGGGAGTGAGATGGAGAGATTGGTGGTGTATGGTCTTGACAGTTGGGAGATAGAGAGGTGGTGTCGATGTTTTGAGATGATAAGATTTTTTGATTTTGGAAATGAGAAGATAAAAAAGTAAAGGGGGATTTACTTGGTTGTTAGGCATGTTTAGCTTGTTTAGGTGTTCAAGGGTGAGATCTGTTTACTTCTTTGTCTTCAAACATGACTTGAACACTTTGGACCATTGATCAGACTTGGGTTAATTCTGCAATCCTTGACCACAACTTTTTGTTCCATTGACTTGGTAAGTTCAGTTCTGCACACGCTTCAGCCAAAAGCTCCCTTGCATCGTAGTGTGATATTCCCACTTCCTCTTACGCTCCCTTTATATAGTCCTGCTGACCTTTTGTTCACCATTTACTCAACCACCTACAACACAACAAAAAGAGATTATTCCAACAAAAGCATCCATTAAAGGAGATATGCTCATGATACAAGATTTATCGCAAAATAGAACATTAAGGCATTAGAGATGTGATAAAAGACAGCAAAAAGATCTAGAAATATGCATTATTAGGTTCCGATTACACCCCCAAACCTGAATTTTGCTCGACCTCGAGTAAACCAAAAACTAAGAAAATCCTACCTATACCACTGTCGCTGGTCTCTCGATTGCATTTAGCGAATGCAATAATCCTTTTAAACCACTAAGTGTACCTAGTGGACGAGTTGAAGTCTCGTGAGGATTTTCTTAGAACATACCCACAAAGTTCTAGGACAAAATATAAGCTCAGATTCCATGAAATGTGACATGTGCAATTCAGTTTTAGCTCACAGCAATTGAATATGTCAATATAGCTTTCAAAGGCACAATTCCAGCACTTTAACGACTATGGACATGTGATAAGAGTGTAAAGTGCATCTACCTTAGACATGCATAGAGAATGGTTTACTATAGGAAGTTATGACTGCTAATTACTAATAGATAGTTTTTAGGCTAAGAACTGAATTCAAAGCCAAGCTAGCTGTCTGGCTTTACGAGAATTGTGAATGTTCACCTAAGAGTTGGTGATATTTCAGTTTACCCGCGTTGTACATCGATGGCATACACCCTCCCTTGCTTATTACATGACTATTTACAACATATAACAAAACATGACTCTTTATTTACATTGACTACTCTCTTATTTTGAGGCATGAGAGAAACATTGACTATATTTTTTTTTTTTTGATATTTTTTTTTTGATCTTTTTCTTTTCTGATTTTTTTTTTTTCTTCCTTTTTTCTGAATTTTTTTTCAACTGATTTTGGAATAACGAGAGATACAAGCACAAGATGACACAACAACTTTACACAAAAACAGAAAAGATACATTACATGAAACTTTTTAGCAAGAGGTAGCCCTTTTCGATGCACCCGGTCAAATTCAATGGTTGCTTTTCTTAATATATCCTCCAACTTCTATCCCAGCCAACCAAAGAACAAGCTAGTCAAGTCTCATTCAGTATTCTAGATGATTGGCAGCCTACTTAACCAATGAAACACCGACGCTATACATGCTTGGTAGATCGTGCATGTACAAATTTTCTATATCACATGTGAATTGTGCTAGAATCAGGGGTGCCTCATCATCTAGACTAAGAACCCAAAGTTATCATACATGCACAGATATCACAAATCAAGGTAACTGAGCTCCATTTTTTATTTTTCATTCCCCCCCCCTCCCCCAGATATTTACAAGTTCTAACATGCTTACTACAAAGTTCATGTGGTCTACCTACACCCCCCAACCTAAACTAAACAGTGTCCTCAATGTTCAAACAGAACCAAAAAGTTGCAATCATACCAGGAAGACCATGTAGATTAGAGATAAGGAGAGAGTTTACCAGATGTGAAGAGTGTTGCCCAAACAGAACTGGATGAGGGCTCAGAAAGCAACATCAAGGTAGAAATGATAAGATAAATATCTAGTTAGCATGCAACAGAGATGTACAATGTAGAGAACAAGATAAATCAAAAGAAAGAAATAAAGAGAAAAAGAAAAAGAAATCCTTAACCTGATTTATGTACAAGGGTGAACCAGTTCAGTCCATATAAATGGGATCTTCCAGATCGGTTGTTTCAATTTCAGGTGGGATTGGTTCAAGGAACGGCTTTAGTCTCCACCCATTGACTTTGAAGACAATCTTATTTGCTACATCTTCGAGTTCTACAGCTCCATGAGGGAATATTTTGCGCACCAAGAACGAGCCTGTCCATCTAGAATGCAATTTACCTGGAAAAAGATGCAAACGAGAGTTGTATAATAAAAATTTCTGACCAGTTGTGAATGACTTGCGCAAAATATGCTTGTCATGAAACGCTTTCATTTTGTGCTTGTACATCTTAGCACTATCATAAGCATCATTTCTTAGCTCTTCCAACTTATTGAGTTGAAGTTTCCGTTGAGTACCTGCTTTATCAAGAGAAAAGTTAATTTTCTTGATAGCCCAATAAGCTCGATGCTCCAACTCAACAGGTAAATGACAAGGTTTTCCATACACAAGCATGTACGGAGACATGCCAATAGGGGTTTTATATGCTGTTCTATATGCCCATAAAGCATCGTTCAATCGTAATGACCAATCTTTTCTAGACGGGTTAACCGTCTTTTCAAGAATGTGCTTAATCTCCCTATTGGAAACCTCTACTTGGCTGTTGGTCTATGGATGGTACGGGGTTGCAACCTTATAAGTTATTCCATACTTACGTACTAAAGACCCAAAAGACTTATTACATAAATGTGAACCACCATCACTGATTATAGCTATAGGGGTGCCAAAACGAGAAAATATGTTTTCTTTTAAGAACGAAAGTACTACCTTGTGGTCATTTGTTTTGGTTGCAATTGCTTCTACCCACTTAGAAACATAATCAACAACGACAAGGAAGTACAATTTACCTTCAGAAAAAGGAAATGGTCCCATGAAGTCAATTCCCCACACATCAAACAGTTCAACAATCAAGATAGGGTGTAATGGCATCATGTTTCTCTTCGTAATACTTCTTAGTTTCTGACAGCGTTCACAAGCAACACAATAATCATGACAGTCTTTAAACAATGATGGCCAATAAAACCCACACTGCAAAACTTTTGCAGTAGTTTTCTTGGCACTGAAATGGCCTCCACATGATTGGTCATGACAGAAAGATATCACATCTTTCTGTTCATTATTGGGGACACATCTCCTAATGATTTGGTCCGGGCAGTACTTAAACAGGTATGGGTTATCCCAAAAGAAGTGTTTAACTTCATACAAGAACTTAGAACGGTCTTGTCTAGACCAATGCAACGGCATTCTAAATGTAGCAAGGTAGTTAACAATGTCGGCAAACCAAGGAAACTCAGACACAAGCATCAATTATTCATCAGGAAATGACTCTCTAATAAGCACAGACTCATCGATAGACTCAACATTTAACCTAGACAAGTGATCAGCAGCCACATTTTTAGAACCTTTCTTATCTTGAATTTCGAGATCGAATTCCTGCAATAAGAGTATCCATCGGATAAGACGAGCTTTAGAAAATTTAAAGCAGCATGACTAGTGTATATGATGACCTTAGACCCTATCAAGTATGACCTGAACTTGTCTAGTGCAAAAACAACAGCAAGCAATTCTTTCTCAGTAGTTGAGTAGTTAAGTTGAGCATCATTAAGAATCTTGCTAGCATAGTATATCACATATGGAAGTCTATCGATGTGATGTCCTAAAACAGCACCAACAGCAAAATCAGAAGCATCACACATGATTTCAAATGGAAATTTCCAGTCAGGTGGTTTGACTATAGGGGCTAAAGTAAGAAGAGTTTTAAGTTCTTCCCATGCTCGCACACAAGCATCATCAAACACAAAAGCAACATCTTTACCAAGTATATTACACATGGGTCTGGAAATTCTACTAAAGTCCTTGATGAATCGCCGGTAAAAACCAGCATGACCTAAAAATGATCTAACCTCCCTCAAAAGAGCGAGGTTTTGGCAAGTGTTGAATGAAGTCAACTTTAACTTTATCTACTTCAATTCCTTTTTCAAAGATGATATGTCCTAGAACTATGCCCGAGTTCACCATGACATGACATTTTCCCCAATTCAAAACCAATTTTTTTTATTTACATCTAATCAGCACAAGAGTGAGATGGTTCAAGCATTCATCAAAAGAAGATCCAAACACAGAGAAATCATCCATAAAGATCTCAAGAAAATTATCTATCATGTCAAAAAAAATGCTCATCATACAACGTTGAAATGTGGCGGGTGCATTACACAACCCAAAGGGCATACGACGATAAGCAAACGTTCCAAATGGACATGTGAATGTAGTCTTTTATTGATCTTCATGTGCAATATGAATCTGGTTATAACCAGAAAAGCCATCTAAGAAACAATAGTGACTATGCCTAGACAACCGTTCTAGCATCCGGTCTATGAGTGGAACAGGGAAGTGATCTTTCTTTGTTACTGTGTTCAACTTCCTATAGTCAATGCAAACTCGCCACCCTGTGGTTGCACGAGTAGGGACTAATTCATTCTTTTCATTTTGAACTACAGTAATGCCCGATTTTTTTGGCACAACTTGAATGGGACTAACCCATTTGCTATCTGAAATCGGGTATATGATACCCGCATCAAGAAATTTCAGGACCTCACCCTTAACAACATCTCTCATGTTAGGATTAAATCTCCTTTGCATTTCCCTAGATGGTTTAGCATTTTCTTCAAGATTTATATGATGCATGCAAACAGTGGGACTTATGCCCTAAAGGTCTGAGATGGTCCATCCTAAGGCCTCTTCATGCTCCTTAAGTACTTCTAAAAGCTTACTTTCCTGTTCTATGTTTAAATAAGATGAAATAATAACAGGCAAAGTATCAGACGAGCCTAAGAATGCATATTTCAAAGTATCAGGCAATGTTTTCAATTCAAGCTTAGGTGGTTCAACAAGGGACGGAACAGACTTGGAATCAGACATTGGGAGTGGTTCCACTTTAGTCTGCCATTTAGTGACGTTAATATGAGGCACATATTTGAGCAAAGAGTGGACTTCACTAATGTATTCAGCATCATACAGATCCAAGTTAAAATTTTCCAAACATGCTTGCAAAGGATCAACTGATAAAGTGTTAGACAATGAGTCTTGAATCAAGTTTTCAATCATATTAATTTCATGCACGTCATTATCATCAATATCTATAGGTTGTTGACTAACATTGAACACATTCAATTCCACAGTCATGTTACCAAATGACAGTTTCAGCACTTCATTACGACAGTTTATGATTGTATTGGACGTCGCCAAGAAGGGACGTCTTAAAATGACAGGAATGTGACAGTCAGGGTTTTGCACAGGTTGAGTATCTAAAATAATGAAGTCCACAAGAAAATAAAATTTATCAACCTTGATTAAAACATCTTCAACCACACCACGGGGAACTTTGACGGATATGTCCACCAATTGCAGAGTTATAGGTGTTGGTTTTAACTCTCCAAGACCCAACTGTACATATACCGAATATGGTAGTAGGTTCACACTTGCTCCTAAGTCTAGTAAAGCCTTATCGACCGCATGGTCTCCTATACTGCAAGAGATTGTTGGACAACCTGGGTCCCTAAACTTAGGTGGAGTCTTATTTTGAATGATGGAACTCACCTGCTCAGTTAGAAAAACACGTTTGTCCACATTAATCTTGCGCTTTTGTCTACACAAATCTTTTAGGAATTTAGCATATGCAGGGATTTGCTTAATTGCCTCAAGAAATGGGATGTTGATGTTGACTCGTTTGAACATCTCTAACATCTCATTGTAATGGGTGCCTTTCTTCTGCTGCACCAACCTTTGAGGAAATGGAGCAATATGCACATTAGATGGCAAAGAAACATTAACATCAGTAGAATTTTTAAATTTACAAACATGCTCAGATTCATTTTCTACTATGGATGTTTTCTGGTGGCGTTGTATGAAATGATGAGTCTGATTCAGACTCACTTATCTGTGGTACGCCTATATTGTTATCAACAACTTTACCACTACGAAGAGTAGTGGCAGAATGAACTTGATCACGCGAAGACTCATTGCAAGTTGATGTACCTGCCTGAAATGAACTCTTAGGATTTTGTTGAGGCTGACTTGGGAGTTTACCCTTTTTCCTCTCATTAAGTGCAGCACAAATTTGACCCATCTTAAGTTCTAGACTTGTAAAACGTTGGTCAGTCGACTTCTGAATTTGCAAAAGATTTTGGTTCAACAAACCGACACTTTCTTCAATGCTAGACAATTTTTTCTCAGCAGGGTACTGTGTGTACGACTGCATTTGGGGGTTTCTAGGGTGTGGATACCCTTGTGTTTTTCCTGATGTACCCTCTTGTACCATGAAAAGTTAGGGTGGTTCCTCCACCCTGGGTTGTAGGTCTGTGAATAAGGGTTATGTTCTCGCTTTTGATACAAAGAATGGGCATGTTCAAGTCTAGATTCCTGAAATGCAAGTATTTCTGGACAACTATCTACTAGATGGTCAGAACTATTACATGCAGCACAAATAGACATTTCAACATGGTCACGGAGAGTAGTTGCAGTAGGTTTCACATTCTTCTGTAGCTCTAGCGCTTCTACTCTCCTAGCCAACGATGCGATTTTCGCATTACCCTCAAAGTCAGACTCAATCCTATGAACATTAGCTATAGGGGCAGTCTTTATAGGTTCATGAATGGACTCCCATTGCCGAGTCTTTTCAGCAACTTCAATTAGGAAAGTCCAAGACTCGTCAGCACTTTTGTCAATAAATGCACCGTTGCACATTGACTCAACTGTTGTTCGGGTGGCAACATCTAGACCTTCATACAAAATTTGCACAAGTCTCCATTTTTCGAAACCATGGTGAGGACACTGAAGTAGTAATTAAACCTTTCCAAATACTTAGCTAAAGTTTCACCCTCTAATTGCACAAAGCTATTCAGACTTTGACGAACTTTTTGAAAAATTCATTCGTAAGATCATCCCATGTCCTAATTGACTGTGGTTGCTGGGCATACAACCAAGACTTGACCTTTTCCTTCAAAGAGAAAGAAATAGTCTCAATTTCAGAGACTCTTCCGGGATTTGAGTGAAACGCAGAGTCCCACAAATCTCTTCAAACTCTCTCACATGGTGGTAGGGGCTTTCATCATCAACCCCTCGAAACACAGGGAGCATATGTATCGTGCTCGCTTTCAATTCAAACTGACCAGCAACATCTGGTAAAACAATACAAGAGGGTTGGCTTGCCCTTGTCGGGTACATGTAATCCTTGAGACTACGGGGTTGATTTAACTCTTCACCCATTATCTCAGGTTGGTCAGGTCTATCTATGACGAAAATGGGGATTTCGACTATGTCCTCTCGCTGAATTCTAACTAGCGGTTAGTTTGGTCATGAAAAGAAACAATCATAGCCTAGCAGACATACCGTTCACATGTTATAAAATCCATAATTACAACAAGTTCACAATCCAAACCAAATATCACAGGAATGATAAACAGATTCACTGAGGTGTATGCACACAAACACAGTATTTTACATAGATCGAGAAAAGCACAGTGAAACAACAATTCAGCTAGCAAATAAGTTACTTAAACATCACAGGTTCATGCACAAAGATGTTATATGTTGTAGGGGTTTGACAGGGCTATGTGAGGCAACTAGTTTCAGCAGGCAGACATGGGCATCATCTATATCATTCACACAATTATCACAAACAACAAGTTTCGAGAACGATACCGCTGGTACAGAACCGGGTTTAGGCACGATAATCAAGCTTGCTCCGTTCCTTTTCTTCCTTTCCTTGGTGTGTGCAACAGCTTCATAGGTACCTGCTTACTCAGAAGAGAATTTCAGTTCCCAAAAATGTATAGGAAAAGCAAAGAAATGCAGAAAGTAGTCGTTTATCACTGATGGTTAACAACTGAGAAGAATCTATAGCATGACACTGAGCAATTTCAGATGTGGGAGATTATTCTTTTCTTTGTTAACAGACTGAGTTGTTAGTGACAGAACAGGCACAATCGAACAGGACGAAGCTGGTACAGAATGCAATGATAGACAAGTTTGAAGATGCACAAATGTCTAAATTGATATATTACAGGGGAATGAAATGCAATTACTCAACTAATGATGTACTTAACTTCTACAGATGCTATGACCTACAGGGGCAAATGTTATGAAAAACTACAAAATTTTAAGTTATGCTAAATTATTCACAACTACAGAAGATGGTGAAAAGCTATGACTAAACTAAGAGATCTAACAGGTGTATAGGTTTTACTACAGAATACCACTAGCAACAGATACATCTGACTCAGATTTACAAAGATGACACTACAAAGTAGTGATGCAGTCAACTAACTGAATTTAAAAGACAAAAAGATGCAGATACAACTAATTTTAACTAACAACAATGATATATTACACGACACTGATACAGGTTGAATAACAGATGGAGTACACAACAGAGTTATACTAAAGATGGCAGGAGAACAGAAAAGGTATACTACAAAATAATGATGCAGGTAACCTAATCTGAAAGAAAAGAAAAATAAAAAGATACAACTAACAGTAAAAGGCTGAGATGCAGTTTTATATAGACAAATGAATTATGATGAACATGGATTGCAGATGGCGATAACCCACAGCTAAAACACTTCAAGGTACTTACAGACTCCTATATGACTAATTTACTGATGAAATTTTACAGTCTAAGGGCCAACATGTGATGACTGAGAGCTTTAACAATGGCAGAGACAGGATATATGAACTGATGGATTAATACTAAGTTACACTACAAGACAATGATGCAGGTGATTGTGATAGATAAACTGAAAGAAACCTTAACTAGATGAAGCTTTGAGAATGGAATGACTGAAAATACTAATCAGAGATTACAATAGTATGTTACAGGACACGAGAGGCTCACACACAACTGAATTATGCTAGAATATGTTATGTAAACTACAGAGTTACAGCAGACTAGTAAGCTACAACACGTGATTAGTTATAGTTGGAAATGACTCAGGACTTACAGAGATACAAAGCACAGATACGATGATTGAAATCTTACAAATTACGACTGATATAAATTAGGCTACATCTAACACTAAGACGGAAAATGTATAAATATGTGGATTGAACAACTAAGTTATGATGATAACAACATAAAAATAAATAAATCTAAACACATATATACATGACTAAAACTTGAACCAGTAAAGATACACTACAGATTCAACTACACCGCTACCGAGTCCCCAGCAGCGGCGCCAAAAACTTGGTAGGACTACAAGATGCCTACAATATTAAACTGCAAGTGCACAACGTCTACTATGTAAAACATGGCAAATACAGGTCGAACCCACAAAGACTAGTTTGGTGTGTAGTTGAATTCTTAAGTCTAACAGATACTAATTCAGATCAAAATGGGTTGTTGATATGACGAAACAATTGGTATGGAAATTAAACTAAACAAAAGACAGGCAATTGGAAATAAAAGATTTAACACTGGATATGAAGGCACTAGGACAATTGAATATGCCACTTAACCTACACTAGATTATTAAGTTAATGAACTGTTTTTGCTCCTTATAATGGAAAGCAGTTAAGATTCAAGTCTGCTGCTAGCCTAAGGTGATCTCAAATGGATAGTTTAGTCACAACTAAGATATCAATTCCTAGCATTAGTTATCTTATTACGGCACAACTAATCACAAATTGAAAGCAGTCATTTAAGCATGAGTTGATGTAGCAACAGATAATTGTTCTAACTACCTAGGATGCAAGACATATACTAGGTGAAAGTTATAAGTTGCAACATGAAGACTAAACTGATTCCTATTCAATTAAGCTCTTACAAGAACATTTCCATTACCATAAACACTGGCAGTAAGCTAAGTGTTTCATCTAAGCCCTAGCTTAAGAAATTAGAACATATAGCAAAAACAGGAGACATATGAAATTCAATTAGAGATAGTGTCATAGATGCAAACTTCTTTGTTTTACTGATTTCTACTCAAGTACAGTAACTAAGCATAGATATAAACAAGAACTAGAACTAATTTCTAATACAGATCCTTCTCACTTGGATACCCCAATACACAAAGATAACTCCTATTTATATATCAAATTCACCCAAAATTAGGTTTTAATTTGTCAACAGTTACAACTGAAATTTAGGGTTTGAGATGTTAATCACTCACCAAATACAACTGAGATACACTCAACTTCCTTCAACAACTCCATTGACGTCACATAGCATGCTGCAATTGAGGGAGTTTCAGATATGAAATCAGACCATAAGTTTTAATTCCAACCCCCAATGACTTTCAACTTATTTCTTCACTTTCACACAAATGGCTACGGAAGAGTAGGTAAAGATGAAGAAACTGGGTGATTGACATTAGAGAGAACATAGGAGGTAAGGGTGGCGTACGAATGGTATATGACTGAGATGGAGAAATCGGTGGTGTATGGTCTTGATAATTGAGAGATAGAGAGGTGGTGTCGATGTTTTGAGAGGATAAGATTTTCTGATTTTGGAAATGAGAAGAGAAAAAGTAAAGGGGGATTTACTTGGTTGTTAGGAATGTCTAGCTTGTTTAGATGTTCAAGGGTGAGATCTGTTGACTTCTTTGTCTTCAAACATGACTTGAACACTTTGGACCATTGATCGGACTTTGGTTAATTCTGCAATCCTTGACCACAACTTTTTGTTCCATTGACTTGGTAAGTTCAGTTCTGCACACGCTTCAGCCAAAATCTCCCTTGCATCGCAGTGTGACATTCCCACTTCCTCTTACGCTCCCTTTATACAGTCCTGCTGACCTTTTGTTCACCATTTACTCAACCACCTACAACGCAACAAAAAGAGATTATTCCAACAAAATCATCCATTAAAGGAGATATGCTCATGATACAAGATTTATCGCAAAATAGAACATTAAGGCATTAGAGATGTGATAAAAGACAACAAAAAGATCTAGAAATATGCATTATTAGGTTCCGATCACTTACTAAACCATAAACCTTATGTTCAGTTCAAGTAAGTTTTCTTTGACCATATTGTTAGAGCATTTCTCGATTGAACCCGCCAAGCGTTGGTATGTCAAGTTTGGTTATCATATTTTAGTAACAAAACTCAAAGTCGCTTGATTAGATTACTAGAGTTAACTTTGTTAGTTAGACTAGGAAGTCTAGAAATGTTGAGACATACAAGTATTACTCTGAAGATTCTGAAGACGTATCGACATCAACCAAGACATCATCCTTCTACTTGAGGTTAGTAATAAAAGACTCGACTTGTTTCCATTTTTTTCTACGTTACTTCCAAGTGGTTTAGATTGAAAACATATATATATATGAAACTCTAATATTAGAGACGTAGTCATCTTATTGTGATCAAAGTGTCAAGGACGAATATACAAGTTTTTCTACAACTGTGGTATATTGAATTGCTAAGTATAACGTCCATCTTTTAAACTTCGTAATTGCAACATAGACATAATCTTTGTAATTTGTTACTAGATTATGTAATGGATTTAGGATTGATTTCATGCATAGAAAACTATGTTTGATTACATGGGTTTAAGGAAATAGACTTATGAACTTGTTTCGTAGTTCAAAGAAATCAATAGATTGGTGGTACGGTTCCTTTAATTTAGGGATCTATAGTAGGACTGATTCCTATGCTTTTTGGATCTCTAGTAAACCGATTCTTACCTATCGGGATCTCTAGCAGAACCGATCCTCATGGCAAAGCCTATTTCTGAACTTACATACACTTTAGGTTTATGTGATTTTGGAAGTTTGGTTTGCAAAATAGGAAAGTTCAAGATGTCGACATTGTGAGTAATTTGAACTCATATACAAATCATGTTAGAGCACTGCTTGGTCGAACTTGCAAGCGTTGCTATCTCAATCTTGTTTGTCAAGTTTAGTTGATCAAAACTATATACTTGATTTCTAGTCTATTTATAGCTATGTCTCGGATTAGGATAGAATGTGTAGTTGAGCTTTAGACTTCACGACGTTCACCAATTGAAGACGAAGATCTACTGAGGAGCTTGGAGGAACTTCATCAACAAAAGGTATGTGGAAACTAAAACTTATCTATCACTCATAAGTCTATTATATTCTATCTTCTAATGAGACTAAGTCGTATAACTATATAGACTTTTACATCATACATATTTGATATTTCGAGTTGAGTTTATTTCGCTTATCTATTTCTCGAAATATGTGTTGGAAGCTTTTTTTAGCTATGTTGTTCATATTCTTGACGAGTTTAGTTGGAAGCAATCTATTTGTTGGAAACTAAATGGTAGGTCAAAAGATGATCATGTGAAAATTACCTTGTATATCTTAAAAGACGAGGATACCCAAATACACCACAATCTTTTTGTTTAAAGCTATAAGTCCTCTACCGAAAGTGATTGTCTATGGACAGAGTCGAGACAATACGACAATTCGGTTCACACTTCGTGTGATGGTCTATAGATGCGAGATCGAGACAATACGATAACAAGATAACTTGTGTAATTGACTATAGATACAAGATCGAGACAATACAACAATGAAACATGTTACTTTATAATAGGTTCGGTAATAACCAAACTCTATAGGACCACTATCAAGTAATGCGGAGTTAATATATACGTGTATTTTTCTTTATTATAATAAAATAATTATAATGCGCAAATCAAAGTAAAAGACACATCAAGATTTTGTTAACGAGGAAACCGCAAATGCGGAAAACCCCATGACCTAGTCCAGGTTTGAATACTCTCAGAATCAAGCCGCTATACAAAAGCTAAACCAACTTCGTATAGTTGAGACCAAGCAGACTACCCTTAGCTAGTTAGTTCCCTCAGTATCCCTACGCCTTCGACTTCTAGAGTCACGCACGTAAATAGCAAGTCATTTGGATCGTATTCCAAACAGCAAAGGAAGAATCTGTTTGGTAACCACTCTAATCAATCTTTGCTACAAGATATAGATGAGTTGTAGACAAAGGCTCTTATGTTTAATCTAATAAACTCCTTTGTCTGGTTAGATCAATCTAACTTTAACTACCGAAATAGTTAAGTATAGATTCGCACTCAATCAAAATAAATATCAAAGAGATATATTGAGAATGCCGATCTCACGCAACTAATCTATCGAATAAATATGATTCTAATTGGATCCCAGTCGGTCAAGGTTTATGCACACAATTCACAAGATACGAAAACCAATAAGAAATCTTATTCGTCTTCAAATCTACTTTAATATTAAATAATCTGCACAACACCACTTGAATCTCTTGTGATTAATCACGCACAAAACGGAGTCTGTTAACAATGGATTATCACAAGATGTCTTTAGATCTAAAAACAATTTCTAAAGATCCCGTCGATACTTCGATTTAGTTTGAGTGAATCTTATATCAGAAGAGAAGATTCTCAAGAATAAACAAACTAGGTGCAATCAAAGTTTCAACAACCATTAGTCAATCAAATCATTCGAAAACTAATAACACTGAAATTATCTAGTTTCCCACCAACGGTACTCGTAGAGCTTCTTGATCCCACAGAAGTCTTTAAACGAGCGGTCGTAAGAGATTTCACCTAATTAGAATACTTTCCTCTCTGAATAGATGGATCCACTAGAAACAACAAGAAATGAAATTTTCCTGGCTCTTAGGATAGTTTGCTAGAAATGCAAACTTAGGTATTTATAGACCAAGAATGTTTGGACATCAAGGAATTTCCAAAACCGAAAATATTCTCAAGATATGCAATGAATGGCAAAATTCGGTTTTCATAATTCCAATAAATGATTGTCTAATATTTCCGAAATCTCTCAATAGAAAATATCCAATTAGTAAATACACATTACTAATTTTTATTCTCTGGAGATATGCATTTAATTGCTGGTAATTAAAGCGTATAAAACCAAAAACCTTAATTAAAAGATTCTCAATTTATCTCGGCACATGATCTCCTTCAGTAATAAGGAATATCTTTGAACAATAAATGATAAGAGTTACTGTACGTGTTCAAAGTATGTTGACATCTTTTTCACTGCAAATCCTTATTTCATATTTGTATGGATTTGTATTCTTGGAATCGGTAATACCACACTTCCAAACAAGTTTAGAATTGGTTCACCTGTTTTCCAAGACTACTATGTGATTAATCAAATACCCAATTACATACATGGGTTCAATCGGTTCTACCAATCACTAGGATCGGTTATACCTAATTATGGAAATACTTGTGATCGGTCACACCAGTCATTAGGATCGGTTACACCATTTACAAGGATCGATTCCATATTCACATGGTATTACTTGTGACTGGTCAACCAGTTACCAGGACCGGTTACACCAGTTACCAGGACTGGTTACACCAATTACAAGGATCGGTTACACATACTTATGATCGGTCACACGAATTACTAGGATCGATCACACCAATTACAAGGATATATCATACCATCACACGGTGATTACTTAGGATCGGTTACACTAATTAATAAAAACCAGTCATACCAAATCATAAGTTAGGCATTCTTATTAGTTATACCAAGATACATAACCTAAGTTAAGATTGGTTCTACCATCTCACACATATTGGTCATCCAAAGATTCGCAATGAATAACCGGACCAATAAGCCTGATGATTTCCTTTTCGATTCATGAAACAAGTTCATGAATGTACTTCCTTTAAACAAATATAAAACATTGTTTCATAGGATGAAATCTTCACCATAACCCATTCACATAATCATAACAATATATAAAAGATTATGTCGATGTCATATCTACGAAGTTCAAAAGATAAGCGTTATACTTCGTAGTCTAATTCCCTAATACTATGATCATACAGTTATGATCATGTCATATCACTAGAGTATTATACAATATGTATAATATATACATCTTCGCAGTTATGTTTTCAATATACCACGACTTGAAAGATACGTTAGGAATGAAACAGTTCAAGTCAATATTACTAACCTCAAGTGGAAGGATAATGTCATCGTTGTAGTTCGCTACTTCTTCACATTCTTCAGGTCTTTAGAGTAATACTTGTATGTCTCAACATTCCTAAACTTTCTAGTCTAACCTAAACGAAGTTGATTCTAGTAAACCAAGCGACTCTAGATGAATTTTGATACCAAAATATGACAACCAAACTTGACATACCAACACTTGGTGAATTCAACCGAGCTATGCTCTAACAATCTCCCCCTTTGTCAATTTTAGTGACAAAACTGTTATTACATATGGATAAACAAATTACAAAAGAATTCATTTTACATACACTTAATTCCAAGTTTCAACAACACAATACCCTGCATATATTCAATCAATAAATGTCATTGTTGACATTTGAATAACAAAAGCTTTTACTCCCCTAAAGGTAAGCTAGGTAAATATTCAATCTGAACATCTATTTTTGTAGTCAGAAATACTAAAACAACAATATGATATGTTTCCCCCCCTTAGTCAATGCTTTACTCATTCGTTAGATATAACGTTTAAGCGCAATTATCCTTTCCTTAGTGATTGAAATCACTTATTTACTCCATATATTTCTCCCCCTTTTTTGTCACAAAATGACAAAGGTTCGAGCAAATAAAGGACTAACCGAAAGGATCTTTCAAATCTAAAAGACTTGTAAACAACATATGAGGGTTAAGCACGAAGGTTTCACATACCACTTTAGATAACCAATATTAAAACCGAAACTACAAGTAATTTAGTTTTAATATGTTATCAAGGAAACAATTGCCCGAAGCAATTCTCCCTAATAGTTTAACAAATCGACTAAGAAACTTATTTCCCTTGTTAAACTGATTGCGTATGCACAATCGCTTATTTCGATAAGACCAAAATAAAGATCAGAATTAACTTTATTTCTCTCATTAGGGTCTAATTATTCAGACAATAACTTAGACCTTTCTCTTTAGACAAGAAAAACACTAGGTTAGTTAACTAGTTTTTCCTTTCAAGGCATTCAATTAGACTTGAATAACCGAAACCTCCAATTTGATAGGTCTAACTAATATCAGAATTAACTTAGTTTCTCTTATCCGGAATCAATTTGGACTAAATAAATGATCCTGTATTTTTTTAAGCCATAAACAATACATACAAACCAAAATAAATTGACTTGCACAATTATTTTCTTAACCGGAAGCAATTGAAACAAACATACACATTATAGCACCGCAATTTCACCGAATTTCGTTAAGCAAGAACACTTGATACCCAACAATAAAGAAGATACCGAACAATAAGTCAAACAAATTGACACAGTTTTTCTTAACCGGAAAAAATTGAATCACATATACACACATCCATACACAATACAATGGAATATGTCAATTGTACCGAAATTTTGTTAAGCAAAATCAAAATATATGCAATATAAACATGCTTTTCTTAAACAGGATAATGATTTGTTAAAGCACTGCTCGTTCGAACTCGCAAGCTTGTTAGAGCACTGCTCGGTCGAACTCGCAAGCGTTGCTATCTCAAGCTTGTTTGTCAAGTTTAGGTGATCAAAACTATAAATCTTGATTTCTAGTCTACTTATAGCTATGTCTCGGATTAGGATAAAATGTGTTGGAGAATTGCTCGGTCGAACTCGCAAGCGTTGCTATCTCAAGCTTGTTATCAAGTTTAGTTGCCAAAACTATAAGTCTTGATTTCTAGTCTACTTATAGCTAAGTATTGGATTAGGATAGAAAGTGTAGTTGAGCTTTAGACTTCACGGGATCATCGATTGAAGACGAAGAACTACTAAAGGGAGCTTGTGGAACTTCATCAACAAAAGGTATGTGGAGACTTGAACTCATCTATCACTCAAAAGTCTATCTACTCTATCTCCTATTTGAGACAAAAGTCGTATAGCTGTATAGATTTCTATTATACACATTTGATATTTCGAGTTGAGTTTAACTCGCTTACATATTTCGAGCTGAGTTGAACTTGGTTAACTCACTTTAACCAAGTTCATCTTATATTCTTGACGAAAGTCAAAAGACGATCATGTGAAAATCTCCTTTTAACATCTTACATGATTTGTGTGAGACAGTCATCTGATGTAGACTCAGAATGTTTCGTATTGATCATTCGATCACTTGAAAATTTCTTCGAAGCTAATAGTTTGTGTGAGACAGCTATTGTCGTCTTCTAAGAATGTTTCAATGATTGAAATGGGAGTTTAGAACAAATAACCATAATTGGATATAGCACAGTATGCATACTTGTATGCTAACTGTTACAAGATATTCCAACTTCGGGAACCATAGTATGTATACCCGTATGCGTAATGGTTGGTTTATGAAAGTACGGGAACTCAGTATGCATACCGGTATGCGTACTGGCGTGAGTTTCAAGTTCTGGGATTTAACTGAGTTTGGATGGTATGCGTACCCGTTCGCATACTGGCGAATCCAAACTTGGTCCGGCCACTTAGGTATGCGTACCCGTTCGCATACTTGAGTAGGTTATGTTCTAAAATCGGTTTGTTCATGAACTAATACATTTATATAATAAGGAATGCAATCTTTTGCAAACCGTGGCTATAATGTTCATGAATTGATTCGAGTGAATCAAAAACGATTTTTCTTCAATTGTGTCTTGTATACTTCTATGAGAATATAAACAATTGAACAACTCTAGAATTAGTTTCATTTGAGTCATTTGAACTAGTAATGGTTAAGATGAATAAGGTTGATATGAAATTGTTCATATGGCTAACTTCGGTTAACTATTATTGAGCCAACAAGGTGCAATCCTTTAGGTACGGTTACTCATATCTAAATGAAGTCACTTTTCATTTGTGTGCAACAAGCTAAGTTCGATCTAACCGTTGAAAGATATTAGATTGAGTCTAATCAGGTATTCATCTAACGGTGAATATTGAATGCTTTGTTACCAAGGTAACATTGATTGCAAACCCTGATTTGAAGACTATATAAGGGATAACTCTAGCAACTGGGAAACCTAATCCCCACACCTCCTGTGTGATACTAGTTGCGACTAGAGTCGATTCTCTTTTAACCTTAGGTTTTGTCCAAAACCCTGTAGGTTAACGACTTAAAGAGTTCATTGGGATTGGCCAGACCCAACTATTTCTCTGTAGTTGCGTGTTCTGATCTTACTATTTTCTATCGTGATTGAGTACTATCTTCTCTAAGATTTTCTCGAGATTTAATCTCCGATAGGCAAGATAAAAAGTAGTCACAAATATCTTCGTCTCATCGTTTGTGATTCCACAATATCTTGTTTCGCTACCATACGATTAAGATTATTGTGAGGTGATTGGTATTAGGATGTTCTTCGGGAATATAAGTCTGGTGTATCAATTGGTTCATGTTCACCTTAATTTATCAAAAGACGAAACAAAACTCTTAGGTATTTCTGTGGGAGACAGATTTATCTATCCAATAGACTTTTCTGTGTAGAAAGATTGGTTTATCAAGTCTTCGACTTTGGGTCGTAGCAACTCTTAGTTGTGGGTGAGATTATCTAAGGGAATCAAGTGCGTAGAGTCCTGCTGGGATTCAGAGGCGTAAGGAACGCGACGGTACCTTTATTAGTGTGAGATTGGTTAGGGCTAAACTACATTCCAGTCCGAAGTTAACTTGTAATAGGCTAGTGTCTGTAGCGGCTTAATATAGTGTAGTGTTCAAATCTGGACTAGGTCCCGGGGTTTTTCTGCATTTGCGGTTTCCTCGTTAAAAAAATTTCGGGCGTATGTGTTATTTCTTTTCCATATTATATTTTCTATATAATTGAAATATCACAGGTTGTGCGTAAGTTCAATCAGTTTGTGTGTCCAACCTTTGGGTTGTTGATTAAATTGATTAACACTTCCAAGTTATTTCTTATATTCAATCGGGCTCGCAAATTCCTATTTGTTTGATTGCAGATTGAATTGAGAAACTGAGATATAACTCTTGGATATACTTTTCTTAAGATTGAGTCTGACTGTCTAGTTGATTTTCTTGAAAGTATATTGGAGTTAGTCCATTCAGATTGCTAAGCGAAATATTGGGTTTGGTTGTTAGACCCCCGTTTTTTCAATTGGTATCAGAGAAGGAAAACACGTTTAAGACCTTATAAGTCTATGTTTGTAGCGATCTGACTCTATGGACAATAGTGTTATCTGTTGATGGTGGTTTTTAGTTTAGGGCGAAAACTGTAAAAGTCTGTCTACCTGACCCGGTATCAGAAGTGGTAGACCTTGATATGACTATATTCCGTAAGGAATTTGAAGAATATATCAAAATCTAATGAGTGCCCATGCCTCTCTTCATATTGTTCACTAGTATAGAGCCTAATGAGTATTTAAGCTTCTAGCTGAATTGTTCACTAGTATAGAGCCTAATGAGTATTTAAGCTTCTAGCTGCATTATTCACTAATATCGGGCCTGCTACATAATAAGCTCCTAGCGGCATTATTCACTAATGCCGGAGCCTGGTGAGTATCTATTATATGTTGTGTTCTTAGCTTAACTCTCAAATTTGACATGATATGACGATTAATGTTCATTCTTAGCTGAGTGACATTAATTTCTTGAAGTGTCTAAATCGAGATATGCATGAAAGTACTCAACCAGAGGCGCGTGAAGTGCGTTGCTCTCCTAGATGAAATTAGTACTTTTGTACGAACGTGCAAATTCACCAAAATTGATTAATTTTGTGTCAACTCGTAAAATTCAATTTTTATAACCTAATTTTTTCAATTTACAAAAATTAGGTTTTTGCAGCCTCCGCGATATCTCGATCCCTATTGGTCGAGACCAAACCTAGGCAAGCTAGGAAACCAAGCTACCATGTAGCTAGTAGGAGTCGAATCCTAGCAAATCGAAATAAAAGAAGAAAAAGGAATCCACGACTAAGTTGGAAAGTAGAGGAAGGAGGAACGACTGGGCAACTTGGCCGGTCGGTTTACCCTAGATAGCTCCCCTCCTTGCCGACCGGCCACGCCCCATGCTGCTGACCGCCGGTCCCTCATTTCCATCGACCAATCAGATCGCTCCAAAGCTGTAAACAACACTTTTAATTAAAAGTGGAAGTAGGTTGCTCGACGTGCTTACAATCCTTAAGAAATTAGATCTTGACCGTCCAAAACGGTCGCAAATTGATCGTGATCACACAACTTGGTAAACTCCGTTAGCTAACCCTAGGTCTTGCAAATATGACCGAACAAGTCCCATGGTAACCACCGGCAGGCCCACTTCTATTCCAACCAATCGTAATTCTTCTAGCCCGCCAGCAGCAACCATAACCGATAGCCAAAATAGGCCTGCCGTGCGGATAAAATGGGTTTTAATCGAATTAAGACCGCAAATGGCAGTCTTAAATCGATCGTGGCCATCAAACTTCGCAAGCCAAATCGATCGTCCTGGTTACGATTTTAAGCGACAGCAAGGCGCGGACATGCTCACTGGCGTCTCAGCTACAGGTCCGACCAATCGCATTGCTTTAAACCTATCAGCAATGCCGTAAACCGATTATCCAAAGTATGTCGGTCACACGGATTTAAAAGCCTCGAATTTGACCAACGGCAGTACGTAACTGCCGCAAAGTGATCTCGACCATTCGACTTGGCCAGCCAAATCAACCGGCCTAGATCTGATTTCAAGGAGACAATGAGATGCCGTCATGATCACCGGTAGCCCCTCTTCCATGAGGACCGATCGGCCTGTCCTCAGCCTACTTATACGACTCCTTGAGGATTCCCAAAGTTGGTTGGCCACGCTACTCATAAGAGTCTTAAATAAATTAACGGTGATCAACAACTGCCGCAAAATCATCTCAACCATCTAACTTTGTTAGATGACTTGACCGTCTTAGATCCAATCTTAGGCGACCAATGGGACGCCAAGATTGTTGTCAGCTGCTCCCCTTCTTCATGAGCCGGTCATGTTGTCTTCAGTCGATTTACTTGGCTGCCAACCGCTCAACCAAAGAAGGCTGGTTGCGCTCCTAACAACGACACTTCTTGAAAAGACGAGGGTACCCAAATACACCACAATCTTTAATTTATCCACCTATAAGTCCTCTTACCAAAAGTGATTGTCTATGGACGAAGTCAAGACACTACTACAAATAAGGATTCACACTTTGTGTGATCGTTTATGGATACGAGATCGAGATAATACAACAATCAAAGTGTGATTACTTGATAATAGGTTCAGACTCAACCAAACTCTATAGGATCACTATCAAGTAATACGGAGTTAACGTTTGTGTATTTTACTTTTAATTATAATAAACAATTATAATTGCGGAAATAGAAAAGTAAAAGACACATCAAGATTTTGTTAACGAGGAAACCGCAAATGCAGAAAACCCCCGGGACCTAGTCCAGAATTGAATACTCTCAGAATTAAGCCGCTATACAGAATCTAACAAACTTCGTATAGTTGAGACCAAACAACTAAACCTATAGTTCACCTAGTTTCTTTAGTATCCCTGCGCTTCCGACATTCAATAAGTTTACGCACTAGAACAATTCCTTTGGATCGTATTCCAAACAGTAAAGGAATAACAAATCTGTTTGGTAACAACTCTCTTGATTCTTTCAGATGAAGATATCTCAAGTCATATGCAAAGGCTCTTCCTTTTAACCAATAAACTCTTTTTCCTGGCCATATCAATCTATCCAACAACTATCGAAGTAACAGAGTTTAGATTTGCAATCCATTAATATAGAATCAAACAAAAAACTATAAGGTGATGCCGATCTTACAAAACTAATCAATCGAATAAATACGATTCTAGTTGGATCCCAGCCGATCAAGGTTTGTGCACACCCAAAGATCTAGAAACAAAATAAGAAATCTTCTTTAATCTTCAATTAAACCTGCACAACACTACTTGAATCTCTTGTGATCAATCACGCACAGAACGGAGTCTGTTAACAATGACTTATCACAAGACGTCTTTAGATCTATAAACAGTTCTAAACATCCCGTCGACACTTCGATCTAGTTTGAGTGAATCTTATATCAGAAGAGAAGATTCTCAAGTATAAACAACAAAAAAGATGAATTTTTCCTGGCTCTTAGGATAATTTGCTCGAAATGCAAACTTGGGTATTTATAGACCAAGGATGTTTGGACACCAAGGAATTTCCAAAACCGAATATTCTCAATATATGCAATAAATGCTCAAATCGGTTTTCATAATTCCTGGAAATGCTTTGTCCAATATTTCCGAAATCTCACTAGAAAATCTCCAATTAGTAAATGCACATTGCCAATTTTTATTTTCCAGAGATATGCATTTAATTGATGGTAATTAAAAGCATATAAAACTAATAACCTTAATTAAAAGATTCTTAATTTATTTCAGTCCGGGATTTCTTTGAGTTATTAAGGAATATCTTTGAACAATAAAATATAAGAGTTACGTACCATGTTCAAAGTATGTCGACATCTTTTCTTTGTAAATCCTCTTTCATATTTACAATCTTGGAATCTATTATGCCACCCTTCCAAACAAGTTTAGAATTGGTTCATCTGTATTCCAAGACAACTATGTGATTGATCAAATATCATCTCACTAATCATGGGTTTACAGTTTTACCAAACACAAGGATCGGTTCTACCTTAATATGGTTACTGGGACCGGTTACATCAGTTACCAGGATCGGTTACATCAATTACCAGGACCGATTACCATATTCTCATGGTATTACTTATGATCGGTTACACAAGTCACTAGGATCGGTTACACCAATTACCAGGATCGGTTACACCAATTATTAGGACCGGTTACGCCAATTACAAGGATCGATTACATAACTCTTTTGTGATCGGTCACACCAATTACTAGGATCGGTCACACCAATTACAAATATCGATCATACGATCTCAGGTGATTACTTAGGATCGGTTACACTAATAAAAGTCATACCAATACATAAGTCAGGCAATGTGATTAGTTTTACCAAGATACATAACAATTTATGATCGGTTCTACTATCTCACACATATTGGTAATCCAAAGATATGCAATGAATAACAATACCAATAAGCCTAGCGATTTCCCTTTCGATTCATAAAACAAGTTCATGAATGTACTTCCTTTAAACAAAGGTAAAAATTGTTTCCTAGGATGAAATCTTTACCTTTACCCATACACATAATCACAATAGCATTCATACGATTATGTCGATGTCTTATATACGAAGTTCAAAAGATAAGCGTTATACTTCGTATCCTAATTCCTTAACACTATGATCATGTGATCATGTCTTACTACTAGAGTATAATCATTCACAGCTTCGCAATTATGTTTTCAATATAGTACGACTTTAAAGATACGTTAGGAATGAAACAGTTCAAGTCAAATATTACTAACCTCAATAGGAAAGATGATGTCGTCGTTGTAGCTTGTTACTTCTTCACATTCTTCAAGTCTTCGAGTAATACTTGTATGTCTCATAAACCTAGTCTTTCTAATATAACATATACGAAGTTGTCTCTAGTACATAATCAAGCGACTCTTTAAATGATTTTTGATTCACTAAAATATGACAACCAAACTTGACATACCAACGCTTGGTGGATTCAACTAACACTTCTTATGTATCGATTTAATTCGAGTTGCTTGCTTAAAAGCGATGCTTTACGTGCATCGATTTAAACGATATTTCATAAATATCGATTTAATAAATAATTTAATTATTTATTTAACCTAAAAGCACCGTCTGCTATTTTTGAGTGTTAACTCACACCAAGTCTCATTTACACGACTTGACTTATCACACATGACCACCTACCGCCTAGCTTGCGCGTGATTGTTCAAAATTATCAGGTCTTGCCAGCAAGACCCATTCAGCAACTACTATGAAGAACTTGTTTAATTCTTCATGTAACTTGCTCCATATTTTTCACGAAAATACTCGAGACATCAAACATGTAATAAGCTAGGGGATACTAATCAGGGTATTGGTATGGCGCTTTACAGCGTGCGGTGTGCAACATGCCCATTATGAGAAAGTGTCAGGAAAGACAGACAGTTGATAGTAGTAAGGAGTAGTGGGTGTAAAACCAACCAGTCTCCCCTTCACGACAGGGACATGGTTCTCACCATTTTTACACGATCCCACTTCTCTATCATTCAACTACTCCCACTTCCTACGAGATCAGCGTGTTCGACCATGACTTGTATAAATAGATTTTCAATCTATTTCAACCAACAACAGCCTTTTGGTTACCAACACACGTACTCAGAAATCATCCGTAACTTACAGCTTACATTCTGCAAGCAGGTTATACATTCTGATACAAGTCATAAACAACCACACCTTATAGAGACTATCACTATGATCTCAATACCTTCTCTGCTTCCCTCCCTAAGATCAACCCTTCTCCTTCCTTTGTGACCAAATTGAATCTGGAACGACCATTTATTGGTTTAGGACAGAGTCTTACAGATTGATCTCTCGAATCTAAAGTACTCCTGTGCAGTACATTTTGTTTAGGGTTTAGACTCGTTTCTCATCGACACACCCAATTTACCATTTTCAGCAGAATCGGTTTTTGCCCTACTACAAATTGGCGACCACAGTGGGAGATTAATCTCTCGGTTGCAAAAAAATCATTTTCCCACTTTCATTTTCGATTTTCTTAATTTATCAAGATGGTTGAACTTAGGAATGGTTCAGAAACCATCAATCCCAATTTTACTCCTCCCAACACCTACAATACCTCACATATTATTCATGAATCCATTCTTTCATTTAAAACCGTTGCCGAGGCTATGGATTCTCAATATTTAACAACTATTCATGATTTTATGAAAATCTTAAATGATATTTTTAGGAATCAAGCCATTATTGTCAAGATGCAGGACGAAGTATTCACACTTTTGAAATTCCTCACGGATTAACTATCGAAGGAACCAACACGTATTCATTCTGGGGGAAAAGCTATCAACAATTCATTTTGGTTCAATACTGATGGTAGTAGTCCTTCTCCCAAGATTCATATTCCTAGCAAGGAAGATAAAGTCTATACTCACGCTGAACGGAAAGGTAATCACCAACCGAACTTGTCTTGTCATGAAGATCAAGAGATGTTTCCTCAAACTCAGAAAGAAGACTCGTGGGACTTATCACGTTCTCATAAGAGTCCTTGCTATGAAACGGTGATTCCATTATGTGCATCCTTCTTGGAAAATATCTATTCCAATATTACATCGGAAGCTGCTAAGAGATCCGTTGCTGCTTTACTCAGTCGATCTGAACCGTCCCAGAATGAAGAAGCACGTAAAGATGTTTAGGAAAGCAGGCGTCCTTCCAATAAAATATCCAACTTCCAATCAATCATTGGTGAGGGTGGAAAGAGAAGGCATATGTGAAACGTCAACAATCTAAGTGTCTGACTCCCATTTCACACGGGTCAAATCAGACCCCGTCATTCCCGGATTTTCCATTTACAATGGAAGAGGTGATTGAACTCTTGGAGGTTTGGATACAAGATTGTGTCATCAAGCTACCTTCTATCAGACGTCCTCAAACCAAACAAGAAATAGAAGATCCCAAGTACTTCCGCCTCCATAGGTTCGTCAACCATCCTACAAGTGAATGTAATAGATTGAAGCGCATCTTCCAGGAGAAGATCGAATCAGGGGAACTCCAACTAGGCACTGGAGGAGCATACAATGACCATCTTCCTGTTAGAAGTTGTTGCATGATTTTTGGGGACTCCGTCTACAAAACTGTGCAGTCAACCATAGAGCATGTATGTGAAATTATCTATTTCTCCAAGGAACAACGTCAAGATATCTTTTCCGCTTTAAATTGTGTTGTATCAGGCAAACGACTACCTTCGATTGATGAAGCCGCTCCCAAGCCTAAGTCTCTTATGGAAGAAATGATTGGCATGTATGACTGGGGACTCTTAACCATTGCTTATCTTGGAGATGTCGAGTTTGGAAAAACGTTAATTGATGCAGGCACTGATATCAATGTTTTCACTATATAGACTCTGAAGGCTGCAGGGATTCCAAAGCGAGAAGCTACTCACTGTCCAACTATAGTCAGGGACTACGAAGGGAAGTCCAGAAGTGCCTATGGCTGCATCACTCTTGAAATGAAGATATAAGATATCCATACGCATGTTAAGTTCCATATTGTCAAAGAATATCCAAACTATGACATGATTCCGGGATGCTCGTGGATACAGAACAACAAGGCTAGACTACGCGTGTCTCCTTTATCAATGTTTACATCTCCAAGAATCTCCAACAGGCCTTCAGATCCTGAAGACTACATGTTTCCTGAATATCGTCATTTAACAGATGTAAAGCAGCTTCCTGGAGAAAATGAAAGATCGTACATCCAGAGGCTCCATGCACAAGTAAGTCTTATTGAACAACCTCTTTTACAGTCGGCTATTCCTCATCTCATCAAGAACTGGGGACTTGATCCAATCATAAACCCAACTGCGAATGGGCGATATGAAGGGGAAGCTGGTCCCTTTCAATATTTTATCAAATGTTTAGAAGAAGTCTCGATTGAGGATAAGAAGTCTGGAGGTCAAGTAGAAGGAGCCTTACCTAGTTGCCGAAATCATACAAGGTGACTATTGCAAGCTCCTTGGTACTGACAAGCTAGAAGGAGTATCAATACATGCTAGATGGCTCTTGTCAGTACCTAAAATGTTATATTATCATTTCTCTAGTATTTCCCTTGTTTTTATACAATGTTTACAATTCCTCCATAATGTTTGCACCGATTTGCATTCATAGTTAAGATTTCAGCCTATTAACCAAGTGAAGTATCATTTCTTTCACAAAACAAAAACCTCTTTCAAAAGAAATCGCCTACCTGTTCAAAACCAAATCAAACCACAAAGGAACGTCTCATCTTTTCTAGAGAAAACACCTTTCATACCCCGAATATCAGCCTGCTTCAACTTCAACTCTGAGACAGCTTCTCAATTTCCGATTCTTTATGATTAATGAGATTCATGGAAGGAAGCTTATCCATTTTAGTTCGCGAATTTTGGATCTTGGAAATCCCTTCACATAACCAGGAAACATTAAACCCGAAGTTTACACCCATGTCTTGATAATAATCTCGATTTGCGATCACTCATTCAGAAGCAGCATGCCTGGTCATACCACACATTTGTTCATGGCAATGTGTCCATACTTCTTCCATATTCGGGCGTATAACTCGGCATACTTAGCCGACACTCTGAACCCTCCAATTAACACATGATCTACAAGAGGAGCATCAAATTGAGGGTAGAGGGCGCAGTCACATCCTCAACATCATCGGTCACCTCCATCCCTGGATTATCTCTCAGTCCTTACCGCGGCATCATCCCAAATAATGGAGAGTGCTGCCTTCGTTGCCATTGGATACTGAATTTGTTCGGTTTTCATCATCGTCGTATGGAAGCGACTCGGTCAAAATCAAAGATAACTACATTCAATTCTCTATGGAAACGGTGTTTTGGAGATTTCTCCACGGGACTGGTATCCCCAGATTTCTCCTTTTCTTCTGGAGGTGTCTTGAACGCATCGTCATCCCGGCTACCTGCTATTAGAGCACTGCTCGGTCGAACTCGCAAGCGTTGCTATCTCAAGCTTGTTTGTTAATTTTAGTGATCAAAACTATAAGTCTTGATTTCTAGTCTACTTATAGTAATGTCTCGGACTAGGATAGATTGTGTAGTTGAGCTTTAAACTTCACGGCGTTCATCAATTGAAGACGAAGAACTACTAAGGAGAGCATATGGAACTTCATCGACAAAAGGTATGTGGAGACTGAAACTCATCTATCACTCATAAAGTCTACTTATACTCTATCTCCTTTTTGAGACAAAAGTCGTATTACTATATAGTATTCAATTATACACATTTGATATGTCGAGCTGAGTTTAACTCGCTTACATATCTCTCGAAATATGTGTTGGTAAGCTTTTTCTTCAACCAAATTCATTTTATATTCTTGACGCAATTCAAAAGATGATCATGTGAAAATCGCCAAGTAACATCTTACATGATCTGTGTGATACGGTCATTTGATATAGACTCGGAATGTTTCGTATTGATTATTTCAATAACTTGAAAATCTCTTTGATGCTAATAGTTAGTGAAAACAACTATTGTCATCCTCTAAGAACGTTTCGATGATTGAAATAGAGTTTAGAACACTTAACCATAATTGGATTATAGACATAGTTTGCGTACTTGCATATATGTTGATCCAAGGACGGTATAGTATGCATACCCGTAGGCGTACTGAAAGGTTAGGTAAAGTCTGGGAGCCTTGGTATGCATACCCGTACGCGTACTGGTGAACTCAGTTGAAGTTCGAGAACTTCTGTATGCGTACCCGTACGCGTACTAATTCAACTATTGTTTTGGATGTGTGATAATATGCGTACCCGTTTGCATACTGTCGGACACAGTCCAAGTCCGACTACTTAAGTATGCGTACCCATTTGCATACTTTAGTGGGTTAAGTTCTAGAATCGGTTTGTTCATGAACTAATACATTTATATAATAAGGAATGCAATCTTTTGAAAACCGTGGCTATAATGTTCATGACTTGATTCGAGTGAATCAAAATCGATTTTGCTTCAATTGTGTCTTGTATACTTCTATGAGAATAAAAATAATTGGACAACTCTATAACTATTTTCATTTGAGTCATTTGAACTAGTTGTTGATAAGATGAATATGGTTGATATATAAGAAAGTATTCATATGGCTATCTTCGGTTAACTATTGTTGAGCCAACAAGGTGTACACGTTTAGGTATGGTTACCCATATCTGAGTGAAGGTAAATTTCATTTGTATGTAACAAGCTAAGACCATCTAACGGTGGAGAGATATTGCTTTGGTTTCAAGAAAACTTAGCTTGACTCGTAGATCAGGTTTCATCTAATGGTGAATATTGATTGCTTTATTTTAAAGCTATCAAACCCTGATTTGAAAACTATATAAAGGAGAACTCTAGCAAATGGGAAACATAATCCCCACACCTCATATGTGATACTAGTTGTGACTACAGTCGATTCTCCTTTAACCTTAGGTTTTTCACGAAACCCTGTAGGTTAACAACTTGAAGACTTCATTGGGATTGTGAAGCCATACCCAACTATTTTCTCTGTAGTTGCGTGTTCTTATCTTGCTGTTTTTGTTAGAGAATAGCTCGGTTGAACCCACCAAGCGTTGGTATGTCAAGTTTGGTTGTCATATTTTAGTGAATCAAAACTCATTTAAAGAGTCGCTTGATTATTTACTAGAGTCAACTTCGTATAGGTTAGCTAGAAAGTTACTAGGATATGAGACTTAAAAATATTACGTGAAGACTTGAAGAATGTGAAGAAGTAAGGAGCTACAATGACGACATCATCCTTCCACTTGAGGTTAGTAATATTTGACTTGAACTATTTCATTCCTAACGTATCTTTCAAGTCGTGCATATTGAAAACATAACTTCGAAGCTGTGAATGATTATACTCTAGTTAGACATAGTATTAAAGAATTACAATACGAAGTATAACGCCTATCTTTTGAACTTCGTATATAAGACATCGACATAATCATATGAATGCTATTGTGATTATGTATGGGTATGGGTGAAGATTTCGTCCTAGGAAACAATGTTTTTACATTCGCTAAAGGAAGTACAATTCATAAACTTGTGTTATGAATCAAAAGGGAAATCGCTAGACTTATTGGTAGTGTTATTCATTGCAAATCTTTAGATTACCAATATGTGTGTTTAGTATAACCGCTCATAACTTGTTTATGTATCTTGGTAAAACTATTCACAAGGCCTGACTTTTGTATTGGTATGACTTTTATTAGTGAAACCGATCTTAAGTAATCACCTGAGATGGTATGATCGATTTGTTGTAATTGGTATGACCAACTCTAGACATTGGGGAACCGATCCTAGTAAGAGGTGCAACCAATCACAAGCAAAAGGGAATCGACCCTTGTAAGAGGTTCAACAAGTTTTTAGTTATTGGGGAACCGATCCTATGAACATGTGCAACAAATACAAGTTAGATACCATATATATGTGGGAACCGATCCTAGTACCTAGTCAACCAAGTTTTGGTAACTAGCGTGACTAATTCTAGTACCCACATGGAGGTAGAACCGAAACTTGTTTTGGTAGAACCGTGAAACCCATGATTGGTGATTTGATAGGATAATCAATCACATAGTTCTTGGAAGTCAGATTAAACAATTCTAAACTTGTTTGGAAGTGTGGCAAATCGGTTCCAAGATTGT
>JAJJMB010001096.1:499315-513889 GCA_023531105.1 Papaver atlanticum | reverse complement strand
CAACTATACGAAGTTGGTTTAGATTTTGTATAGCGGCTTAATCATGAAAGTATTAAATTCTGGACAAGGTCCCGGGGTTTTTCTGCATTTGTGGTTTCCTCGTTAACAAAATCTTGCTGTGTCTTTTACTTTTCTATTTCCGCAATTATAATTGTATTATTATAATTAGAAGTAAAATACACAAACGTTAATTCCTATTTACTTAATAGCAATCCTATTGTGTTTGGTTAAGTCCGAACCTATTATCAAGTAAACATACTTCGTTGTTGTATTGTCTCGATCTTGTATCCATAGTCAATCACAAAAGTTATCTTGTTCTCGTATTGTCTCGATCTCGTATCCATAGACGATCACACGAAGTGTGAACCAATTAGTTGTACTGTATCGACTCAGTCCATAGACAATCACTTTTGGAGAAAGGACTTATAGGTCGAAAAGTTTTAGATTGAGGTATATTTGGGTACCCTCGTCTTTTCAGTTTTCTATCGTAATTGAGTACTATCTTCTCTAAGATTTGCTGGAGATTTAATCTCCGATAGGCAAGATGAAAAGTAGTCACAAACATCTTCGTTCATCATTTGTGATTCCACAATATCTTGTTTCGCTACCATACGATTAAGATTATTGTGAGGTGATTGATATTTCTAGGCTGTTCTTCAGGAATATAAGTCCGGTATATCAATTGGTTCCTGTTCACCTTGAATTATCAAAAGACGGAACAAAACTCATAGGTTTATCTGTGGGATACAGATTTATCTATACAATAGACTTTTTTATGTAAGACAGAATTGTTTATCAAGTCTTCGACTTTGGGTCGTAGCAACTCTTAGTTTTGGGTTAGATCAGTTAAGGGAATCAAGTGCACAGAATCCGGCGTGGTTCTAGAGGCGTAAGGAACACGACTGTTCCTTGATCAGTGTGAGATTGGTTAGGACTCAACTACATTCCAGTCCGAAGTTAACTTGGAGTAGGCTAGTGTCTGTAGCGTCTTAATACAGTGTGGTGTTCAAATCTGGACTAGGTCCCGGGGTTTTACTGCATTTGCGGTTTCCTCGTTAAAAAAATTTCTGGTGTCTGTGTTATTTCTTTTCCGCATTATATTTTGTTATATAATAGAAATATCACAGTTTGTGCGTAGTTCAATTAATTAGATAATCCAACCTTTGGTTGTTGATATAAATTGATTGACACCTTAACATTGGTCTTTGGTACCGTTCAAGTTGTTTCACATAATAATCAGGCTCACGGATTTCTATCTGTTTGATTTGCTGATTTCATTGTGAAACAGAGATACAACTCTTGGATATATTTCCATTGATTGAGTCTGACTATCTAGTTGATTCTCTTGGAATTATATTGAGTTGTCCATACAGATTGCTAAGCGAAATATTGGGTGTGGTTGTTAGACCCCTTCCTTTTCACCTGCAACTAGCGTAAGTCTAACAAAGACATTCATCTTCCCAAAGCACTAAAACTACGAAAGAAGTTAAGCAAAATTATTTCAAAGTTACCCAGATAATTCATCCAGTCAAACAGAGCAAAACATGTACATACCCGTACATCCGAAGAATTCAAGATCACTGTAGCTGCTCGAGTGCCACCTGCAATCCTCTCTGACCAAACCTATTTCTTTTGGGGACTGCCTCCACCTTTTCTAGAGGATACCACTCAGATGCCCACCAAACAACTTAAAGTCAAGGCTTCTTGCAATCGTAAGGATCAACAACGCAACTACACTCTCCAAGATTAGCCCTGACATGATCATTGCCGAACATATATCTCATCCATCCATCCCAGGAGCGCAATGGAGTTTGGCAAATTTTGAAATCCACTTGAGAGGATGGATACTCATTCTTATGGAGACAGAACCTTATTACACATTCCGGAGAAGATCGATGGTACATCTTCTACACCCTCTGGTCCAGGAAGAAGAATCGCCATGTGATTAAGATGAGTCCTAACAGTCGTATAGGACACTTCGAAGAAGTCATCATTTATATTTGGCATGTCTTTGGAATCATTAATGCCTCCTGGATTAGCAACGAAAATATCTCCAGGTGACATCTTATCCAAAATAATAATAATTTCGCTCCTAGTTACTATTGGGTGTCTACATGTGCAAAAGAGAAAAGAGCACCTACCTTGAGTTCTTCTTGCTCGCATTGCTGCTGATCATAACTATTGGAGATTGCTTTATTGTCGTTGATGTCGCTCTACCGATGCTAACAAAGAAAGTTATTCACACCAAGCTAATTAATGTTCAAGTTTGATCAACTACTCGTGGATATTACACTCATAGCTAAAATACGAAGACGAGATGAACTTACCTTGCTGCTGGTTCGCATACACGAAGATGGGGTTGGTCCTGCTGTTCGTTCAAAAAAAGAAAAAGAAAAAGCTCTCTTTATACCCGACGAATTTCTAAATCCGGAAAGGGCTTCTTCCTCTCGCTCGCACGTACGAGATTAGGAGAAACCGGTTGAGATCAAGGCCTTAACCGGACATGATCGCTTTCTTTCCTACCATTGATGTTCGATGAGAAAGAGAGGTAATTTGTTAGTAGCCCATGATTGATAGCTGCTTCACCAGTACGACTGCCAAGGAAGTTCAAACCAACTGATATCTCTCTGGTAACATCTATCTACTTCATCTTATTAATTTTATTTTTCGTCTGTCACCATCTAGTGCTTACCCCGCAACAATATCACTGTTACGTGCTAAGCAGGGGACTTAATGTTGATGGTGGTTTTTAGTTTAGGGAGAAAACTGTAAAAGTATGTCTACTTGAACCGATATCAGAAGTAGTAGACCTTGATATGTCTATATTCCGTAAGGAATTTGAAGAATATATCAAAATCTAATGAGTGCCTATGCCTCTCTTCATATTATATTGAAACTCAAGCTCCAAGATGAATTGTTCACTAGTATAGAGACTAATGAGTATTTAAGCTTCTAGCTACATTATTCACTAATGACGGGGCCTGCTACATAATAAGCTCCTAGATGCATTATTCACTAATGTCGGAGCCTGCTGAGTATCTATTATATGTTGTGTTCTTAGCTGAACTCTCAATTTTGACATGATATGACGATTAATGTTCATTCTTAGCTGAGTGACATTGATTTCCCGAAGTGTCTAAATCGAGATATGCATGAAAGTACTCAACCAGAGGTGCGCTGCTCTCCAAGATGAAATTAGTGATTTTGTACCAACGTGCAAAATTTACCAAAATTGATTAATTTTGTGTCAGCTCGCAAAATTCAATTTTTTTAACCTAATTTTATCAATTTACAAAAATTAGGCAAGCTAGGTCGAGACAAAACCTAGGCAAGCTAGGAAACCAAACTACCATGTAGCTAGTAGGAGTCGAGACCTACCAAAATCGAAATACAAGAAGAAAAAGGAATCCACGACTAAGTTGGAAAGTAGAGGAAGGAGGCACGACTGGGAAACTTGGCCGGTCGGTTTTCCCTAGCTAGCGCCCCTCTTTGCCGACCGGCCACCCCCCATGCTGCTGACCGCCGGTCCCTCTTTTCCATCGACCAATCAGATCGCTCCAAAGCTGTAACCAACACTTTTAATTAAAAGTGGAAGTAGGTTGGTCGACGTGCTTACAATCCTTAAGAAATTAGATCTTGGCCGTCCAAAACGGTCGCAAATTGATCGTGACCACACAACTTGGTAAGCTCCGTTAGCTAACCCTAGGTCTTGCAAATATGACCGAACAAGTCCCATGGTAACCACTGGCGGGCCAACTTCTATTCCAACCAATCGGAATTCTCCTAGCCCGCTAGCAGCAACCATAACCGCTAGCCAAAATAGGCCAGCCACGCGGATAAAATGAGTTTTAATCGAATTAATACTGCACATGGCAGTCTTAAATCGATCGTGGCCGTCCAACTTCGCTAGCCGATTCGAATAGCCTGGATACGATTTTAAGCGACCAGCAAGGCGCGGACATGCTCACCGGCGGCTCAGCTACAGGTCCGACCAATTGCATTACTTCAAACCTATCAGCAATTCCATAAACCGATTATCCAAAGTATGCCGGTCACACAGCTTTGAAAGCCTCGAATTCGACCAACGAAAGTACGTAACTGCCGCAAAGCGATCTCGGCCATCCGACTTGGCCAGCCAAATCAACAGGCCTAGATCTGATTTCAATGAGCCAATGAGATGCCGTCATGATCGCCGGCAGCCCCCTTCCTTGAGGACCGATCGGCCTGTCCTCAGCCTACTTATACGACTCCTAAAGGCTACCCAAAGGTTGTTGGCCACGTTACTCATAAGAGTCTTAAATAAATTAACGGTAATCAACAACTGCCGCAAAATCATCTCAACCATCCAACTTTGTTAGATGACTTGACCGGCTTAGATCCAATCTTAGGCGACCAATGGGACGCCATGATTGCTGTCAGCTGCTCCCCTTCTTCATGAGTCGGTCATGCTGTCTTATGTTGATTTACTTGGCTGCCAACCGCTCAACCAAAGATGGCTGGTTGCGCTCCTAAAAACGGCACTTCTTATGTATCGATTTAATTTGAGATGCTTGCTTAAAAGCGATGCTTTACGTGCATCGATTATAAACGATATTTCATAATATCAATTTAATAAATAATTTAATTATTTATTTAACCTAAAAGCACCGTCTGCTATTTTTTAGTGTTAACTCACACCAAGTCTCATTTACACGACTTGACTTATCACACATGACCACCTACCGCCTAGCTTGCGCGTGATTGGTCAAAATTATCAGGTCTTGCCAACAAGACCCATTCAACAACTACTATGAAGAACTTGTTTCATTCTTCATGTAACTTGCTCCATATTTTCCACGAAAATACTCGAGACATCAAACATGTAACAAACTAGGGGATACTAATCAGGGTATTGGTCTGGCGGTTTACAGCGTGTGGCGTGCAACCCGCCCATCATGAGAAAGTGTCAGGAAATACGGACAGTTGATAGCAGTAAGGAGTAGTGGGTGTAAAACCAACCAGTCTTCCCTTCACGACAGGGACATGGTTCTCACCATTTTTACACGATCCCACTTCTCCATCATTTAACTACTCCCACTTCTTACGAGATCAGCGTGTTCGACTATGACTTGTATAAATAGATTTTTAATCTATTTCAACCAAAACCAGGCTTTTGGTTACCAACACAAGTACTCCGAAATCATCCGCAACTTACAGCTTCCATTTTGCAAGCAGGTTCTACATTCTGATACAACTCATAAACAACCACACCTTACAGAGACTATAACTCTGATCTCAACACCTTCTCTGCTTCCCTCCCTAAGATCAACCCTTCTCCTTCCTATGTGACCGAATTGAATCTGGAACGGCCATTTCTTGGTTTAGGCCAGAGTCTTACAGACTGATCTATAGAATCTAAAGTACTCATGTACAGTACATTTTGTTTAGGGTTTAGACTCATTTCTCATCGACATACCCAATTTACCATTTTAAGCAGAATTGGTTTTTGCCCTACTACACTATCTCAATAAATGCACCACCAGATCCAGGGATTTCAGAATTCTCTTTCATGACTGATTTAATAAAATATGTAGAGGAAATTGACGAGGTGTCGAACTCGCAAAAAGAAATTCCTTACTTCTCTTTAAACTAACTAGTAGTATATGGACAAACAGGTTCGTTCCTAAGGAAGAGTTGAGCTAAAGTTGTGAATTCAATTTCTGAGCAATGTGATGTGAATTTTAGTTGTAGTGATAGGGTGGTAATAGGATTCGATTCTCAAACTTGTGAAGGATAACTATAGACTTAAATTTTAAAACTAAAAATATAAAAAATCACTGATATTTAAAACAAACACTGACAAAGTTGATATCAATATTAAAAGAATACTGAGGCTAAGATTCCACTATTTTCCAAGTCCAAAGTGATTAAATCCAATATTTATATTTATTCAATTTTTGTGTTTAATTTGATTCTAAACTATTGCAACATGTAGATTTTCAAAATAACAAGTGTAAATCCAAAGTATAAAGCATCAAGAACCTATGGCTAAGCATGCTCTATCAAAAGAAATAACAATTGCTTAACAAAAATCATTCAAACAATTATAAGTCAAGGCAAATAATCATAAAAATAATTGAAATAAAATAAATAAAATAGATTATACCACTTTTTATTGGAAAAATAGCTTCCTCTATCGCCTCAGCAATGGGTTTAGCTCCTCATATTAATCATAATCTCAAAATACATGTTTATGGCTCAAAAGTTGATTAAAAGGGAGAAAAGTGTTAAAGCAGCGGATTCTGTAGTTGCTGAAGGTCTAAAACAGAAGTCGGAATTGTTGCTGAAGGGCTTCGGTGACTGCAGGAAGATGCGACCGTACCTCGTTATCAATGAAAATAAGTCTGCCTCTGCAACTGCCTCCGAGGGTCTTATGTTCTTCGTGTTCTTCTTCGTAGCAGCAGCAGAAACAAATTTCAACTCGTGATCAGCTCTCTGTTCTCTTCTAAACTTCTCCAAAGTGTTCCTAACCCTTCCTTAGCCTCTCTATAGCTTATATATACCTCACAGGTCGGTTAAAACTCGACAAAATCTTCCCAAAAATAATTTTTTATTTTTATTTTCTCCAAGTTACGAAATTTCTTTTTTTTTTCTTCTCTGTTGACATAATCTAGTTGTTTATACCTTTCCAAACTCTCTAAATTGATCATATAGAATCCCAAAGGATTATTTCTCCTTAACACTTGTGTACCTTCCCTAAATAACAAAAACAAACTACCCGAGAAACTTTTTTTTTCCTGTTTTAGAGAGTACCGATTATCCAGCCCAATTTAGTCGAATAGAAACACCATACCAGGCCTGTTTAGCTTAATCACGTTCAGCCCAATTGTTTCCTGCGATTAAATCTCCTTCAAAATCGCTCAAAAGCTAAATCTCAAATCTGCAGGCGTAGAACATAGTTTTCCCGCCTTTTTCATTTACAAAAAAAAGGGGATGACCTCCCCTTATCCAGACCAGGAGTGCGAATAGCAAGTGGTCATCCCTTAGTAATTTGGGTGCCCCTTAGTAATTTTCTCCCATGAGCGCAAAAACCACTTTTTGAGCCAAATTCGCCGCAAAAGTCCATTTTTCCAAAAACACCAACAAGGGATAAAATACCAAAATTAGTACAAAAATGGATACTAACACTATACATAAAAGAGATGAAAATAGACACATAAATGCGTCTATCAAATACCCCCAAACTTATTATTTGCTAGTCCCGAGCAAATTAAAACTACAAAATAAAATCCTAACTCACTGTCACAGGCATCGTCGGTTGCACTTAGCATGTGCAACAATCCTTTAAACCCCTAGGTGGCCCTAGTGGCCGAGTTATAGTCTCGGGAGGGTTTACCAGAGGTGTACCCACAAAACCTTTACTCCAGACCCTAGCTATCTACGCAGAACCTTGGAATGCACTAAAGAATCTCCTTGGTTGGCATACTTATTGATTACGGGAGGAAGTACCTTGATGCGAAATTCCAATTGCTGTATATGAGTTTGCACTCGAGTATACTAAAATTCATATATAAGTGACAGAGCTCTACTCAGATAGTCGCACTATGGACATCAATATCCGGAATCAAACAAATCACATGAATAGATTAAGAAGATGGATATAGAAGTAGATGGTTGCGAATGGACTTCAATGCCAAAATGAACCTATGACCTAGTGGATTGAGATACTGGTCTGGACTAGTATCAACACAACTGGCATATACAAGGGAACCAGTGGTCGACAATCCTAAGTCTACATCAACACAACTGGCATATACAAGGGAACACGTGGTCGACTTTATAATAAACCTTTATTTATTTATTTATTTTTGTAACGACATGATTAGATCTTTTGGATCCAAGCGCATGCTTTTTGTCAGCAGATTACATGGTAATTCCCGTGGATCCTGCATTCCACGCTTGTTTAGGCGACAGAGATAGGGAGAACACACACATATTGCTATCCAAGTGTTATTTATTCCGATTGGTCTAATTGGTGTGGTGTTTTTTTTTTTTTTTTTATTGCGTTATGTAACTCTATCACTCTATTTCACCCCAGCAGACATCAATATAAAAATTTGCAAAAATAAAAACAGAAGTAATAAGATGATTCCGAGATACGGTGAAACTATGATGTTATTTCTAACACCTGAGCTCCGTGCTTTTATGAATAGACTCTTATAGATGTTTCCATCTAATCAGATTGGTTCCTCAACTCCTAAACCAAAATGCTTCCATCCACTTAGATTGGTTAGTGCCATCCTTAATAGGCATAATTTCTAGGCTCTGGAGTTTATTTATTGTAACAAAAAGTAACAAAAAGTTTCTACCCCACCCCCAAACTTAAATCTAACATTGTCCTCAATGTTTCTAATTAAAGAACAGTACCAAAAGTATAAATAACATGAGGAATCAGTAAAGAGAGAATTCAGAAAGATAGTACCTGGGTGAAGTGGAATACAAATCCTATAAAAATAATATACAACATACAAATCGCCTCGATGGTTAATCAAGGTAAACAGGGTCCTCCAGAGGGACCTCCTCAACATCATCTGTAGGAAAAGGCTCTAAAAAGGGCTTCAATCTCTGACCGTTAACCTTTGAAGAACTACTACCGTCTGGTGTCTCAATTTCAATAGCGCCATGAGGAAAAACAGTACGGACCACAAAAGGACCGATCCACCGAGAGCGCAACTTCCCGGGGAATAGATGCAAACGAGTGTCATACAAAAGAACTTTTTGACCTGGAGAAAATGACTTTCTTAAAATATTCTTATCATGCACAAGTTTCATTTTGTTCTTATACTCCTTAGCACTATCGTATGCATCTCTACGAATCTCGTCCAACTCATTGAGCTGGAGCTTTCTGTGAGCTCCTGCCTTGTCAAGTGAAAAGTTTAGCTGCTTAATAGCCCAGTAGGCTCTATGCTCTAACTCAACAGGAAGGTGACATGCCTTGCCAAAAACTAAACGATAGGGTGACATTCCAATGGGTGTCTTAAACGCAGTACGATAAGCCCATAAGGCATCAGTAAGCCTCGACGACCAGTCTTTCCTATTAGGATTAACTGTTTTCTCTAGAATACGCTTAATTTCCCTATTGGAAACCTCTACCTGACCACTAGTCTGTGGGTGATATGTGGTAGCTACTTTATGGGTAATACCATATTGTTTCACTAAAAGAGCAAACGGTCTATTACAAAAGTGTGAACCTCCATCACTAATTATAACTCGCGGCGTACCAAAACGTGTAAGTATATTTTCTTTCAAAAACTGGACTATGACCTTGTGGTCATTTGTTCTACACGGAACCACCTCAACCCACTTAGACACATGGTCTACAACGACAAGTACGTAAAGATAACCAAAAGAATAAGTAAATGGACCCATAAAATCAATGCCCCACACATCAAAGACCTCAATTACTAAAATAGGGTTCAAAGGCATCATATTTCTATGGGAAATGGTTCCTAACCCCTGGCAACGCTCACAAGAAACACAATGACTTTGGGAGTCTTTAAACAACGAAGGCCAGTAAAATCCACACTGCAATATCTTAGCAGCAGTCTTCTTAGCACTAAAATGACCCCCACATGCATGTTCATGACAAAAGGAGATAATACTGGACTGGTCACTCTCAGGTATACATCTCCTAATAATCTGGTCTGGACAATACTTAAACAGATAAGGATTGTCCCAAAAGAAATGCTTAACCTCGGCTAAATACCTAGAACGATCTTGTTTACCCCAATGTTGAGGCATTCGACCAGTAACAAGATAGTTCACTATATGTGCATACCAAGGTGATTGGGAAACAGAGAACAATTGTTCATCAGGAAAGCTATCCCTTATAGGAAGGGAATCATTAGAATGATCAACAACTAGCCTAGACAAGTGATCTGCTACTACATTTTCTGCACCCTTTTTGTCTCTAATGTCTATAGAAAATTCTTGCAACAAGAGGATCCATCTAATCAATCTAGGTTTAGTATCCTTCTTAGATAAAAGGTATTTCAAAGCAGCATGATCGGTATAGATTACGACCTTAGAACCTAGTAGATAGGATCTAAACTTATCCAAGGAAAACACGATGGCTAACAGTTCCTTCTCGGTAGTTTTATAATTTAGTTGGGCATCATTCAGAGTTTTGCTAGCATAGTAAATCACATGAAGTAATTTGTTTTGTCGCTGTCCTAACACAACACCTATAGCATAATCTGAAGCATCACACATAATCTCAAAGGGTAGGTTCCAGTTAGGTGCCTGGACTATGGGAGTGGTAGTGAGTAAACTCTTAAGCTTCTCAAAAGCTTCTAAACACGCATCATCAAAGACAAACTTAACATCTTTTGCAAGCAAATTGCAAAGAGGTCTAGAAATCAAGCTAAAATCCTTAATGAATCGACGATAAAATCCTGCATGCCCTAGGAATGACCTAATATCTTTTACGGTTTTTGGGACCTGTAAAGTCTTAATAAGATCAACTTTGGCTTTGTCTACCTCTATACCCTTAGAGGATACGATGTGCCCTAATACAATTCCTGATTTAACCATAAAATGACATTTTTCCCAATTAAGCACTAAATTCTTTTCCTTACACCTAGTCAACACTAATGTCAAATGATGCAAGCACTCATCAAAAAATGAACCAAATACTGAAAAATCATCCATAAATACCTCTAAAAACCGTTCTACCATATCATAAAATATGCTCATCATGCAACGCTGAAAGGTCGCAGGGGCATTACATAGCCCGAAAGGCATGCGTCTATACGCAAAGGTACCAAAGGGACAGGTAAAGGTGGTTTTCTGTTGGTCTTCTGGGGCAATAACGATCTGATTATATCCGGAGTATCCATCTAAGAAGCAATAATGACTATGTCCAGCTAATCGCTCTAGCATTTGGTCGATGAAAGGAAAGGGAAAGTGATCCTTCCTTGTGACCTTGTTCAATTTCCTATATTCAATACAGACACGCCATCCCGTGGTCACTCGGGTTGGGATTAACTCGTTATTATCATTCTGGACTACAGTGATACCTGATTTCTTGGGGACAACCTGAACGGGGCTGACCCACTTACTGGCTGAAATTGGGTAGATAATACCCGCATCTAACAACTTAAGCACCTCTTTTCGAACTACCTCTTTCATGTTAGGGTTCAGTCGACGTTGCATCTCCCTAGAAGGTTTGGAGTCTTCCTCTAAATGAATCTGATGCATACACAAAGTAGGACTTATACCCTTAATGTCTGCTATAGTCCACCCTAAAGCTTCCTTATTATCTTTAAGTACATTCACTAGCCTACTTTCCTGATCACTATCCAAATCGGAAGCTACAATCACAGGTAAAGTCTCAGATGGGCCTAAAAACACATACTTTAGAGTGTCGAGTAGTGGTTTAAGGTCCAACTTAGGAGGCCCTTCTAAAGAAGGAATTAAGGTAGTCTCAGAAGCTGGTAATTGTTCGAACCTAGCTTTCCATCTATTTGTGTCTAACACATGGGTAGAATCTAATAGGGGATTCACTTCTTCAATAGTGCTATCGTCGTCAAAATCTAAACCAAAAGGGGATAGACAACTTTCTAATGGGTCCTCAGACAAAATGTTTGGTAATGACTCCTGAACTAAGGCTTCTATCATGTTCACCTCTTCAACACATGTGTCATCTAGCTCATAAGGTGGCTTACTAACATTAAAAATGTTCATTTCCATAGTCATATTACCAAAAAACAAATTCATCACACCATTATGACAGTTAATGATCGCATTGGACGTAGCTAAAAATGGGTGACCTAAAATCACAGGTATCTGGTTCTCTGGGTCAGGGATAGGTTGGGTGTCTAGCACAACAAAATCTACTGGATAAATAAACTTGTCGACCTCAATGAGAACATCCTCGATAACACCTCGAGGAATTTTAACGGACCTATCAGCTAATTGCAGTGTCATCTGAGTAGGTTTTATTTCACCAAGTCCTAGCTGTAAATACACATGGTACGGCAGTAAGTTCACACTGGCTCCTAAGTCAAGTAAAGCTTTTTCTACCCGGAATTTACCTATTGTACAAGCAATGGTAGGGGAACCTGGGTCTTTGCACTTTGGAGTTGTGGTGTTCTGAATGATTGAACTTACGTGACTAGCTAAAAAGGTTTTTTTATGGACGCTAAGTTTTCGCTTTCGCGTACACATATCCTTAAGGAACTTGGCATAAGCAGGAATTCGCCTAATTGCATCTAATAAAGGAAGGTTTATGGTAACTTGCTTAAAAACCTCCAATATGTCATTAAAGTTCGATTCCTTCTTTGTTGGTACTAATAGCTGGGGAAACGGGGCTCTAGGCACAGAATCAGACCTCCCAGGGACTGAATTGACATCATCAGAAACTTTATCGGTCTCCTTAGCTATGGGTGGTTTTGAAGGGTGGATCCTGAGGGGTAAACTACAGTATGTTCACTATCGGGCATGGTTACCTCATTGTCTACAATTCTACCACTCCTAAGGGTTCTAACAGCATTCAACTGATTCGATTGTTTTGCACCTATTTTATGAACTCCTTTAGGGTTGGGTTGTGTTTGACTAGGAAACCTACCTTTTTCTCTCAAAGACTCATTTATCAGACCTACCTGGGTTTTCAACTCGAAAATAGCCTGACTATTTTTTTGTCCTATCTTGTTACTAGCTTGTAGACTTAGTTCTACTGATTGCTGAAATTTTGCAGTTTGCTGAGTTAACAAAAAAAGAGACTCCTCTAGGCTTAGGATTTTCTTATCCGACTGATTCTGAAATTGACCTTGTCCCGAAGGATTCTTAGCATAACTAAAACCTGGTGGAGCATTAGAGTTACTAAACTGACCTTGATTCTGTCCCTTAGACCAAGCAAAGTTCGGATGGTTTCTCCACCCAGGGTTATAGGTTTCTGAATATGGGTCAAATTTCTGACGATTCTCGAGTCTAGTGTTATTATAAATAGCATTGGCTTGCTCTTCATTATTATGGCATTCCCAAAAAGGCTCCAATCTACCACTAGTTTGACCCATTTCTAGAGCTTCTAACCTTTTAGCTATCGCTGCAATCTTGACATCTGATTCAGAGCCTCCTTCTACCCTACTAACGTTTCCTCTGCTTAGAAGAATCGTTTTCCGGGGTTCCCTACTATTTTCCCATTGTTGGGTCTTTTTGGCGGCTTTATTCAAAAATGCCATTGCCGCATCAACAGTTTGGTTCTCAAACCCACCTGTACACAAAGCTTCAACCGTGGATATTGTGGGATAATCTAAACCCTCATAAAGAATCTGAACTAGCCTAACCTTTTCTTAACCATGGTGAGGACATTGTGTTAACAAATCATTGAACCTTTCCAAATACCTATACAAAGATTTTCCCTCTTGTTGTGAGAATGTGCAGATTTGCGTCCTAATAGACGATGTTTTATGCCTAGGGAAAAACTTATTGAAAAAGGCAGATGTAAGTTGTTCATATGTTTCGATTGACTCAGAAGTCAAACTATACAGCCACGATTTGGCTTTATCTTTCAGGGAAAAGGGAAATAACCTAAGTTTCAAGGCATCATCATCTAAGCCTCTAATTCTTAGGGTACTGCATATTTCTTCAAAATCCCTAACATGGAAATAGGGGTTTTCATTTTCTTTCCCTAAAAAGATTGGGAGCATCTGTATGGTCCTAGGTTTAAGCTCATAATTGGCTTCTGTGTCAGCTAACTTAATACACGAGGGACGAGTGGTCCTAGTCGGATTTAACAAAGCTTTCAAAGTAGCCATCTCTGGAACTATCAGAGTATTAGGGATTCTCTCTTCAGGAGAATGTTCAACACAGGACTCTCCAAAAATTGGACCTTCTAGATTAAGGTAATCGAGACGCTTAGAACTGCTAGGTTTTTCTTTTACAAATCTACCTAGGGCGTCTCTTTTACGTTCAGGCATACACAAGATTTTCCTAAAATTGGAAGGATAAGCAATCACAAATCAAGGACGACTCAACCAAATCAACCCTATTGATTTCTAGCAAACAAAAAGCATGATGGCTCCACTTAGATTGTTTCTAGACTAGCTTCTACTCTTCCAAGAGGCAACTGGGTACAATTTTAGCAAACCTCGTAGGACTATCCGAATAAAGTAAGTCGAAGAGAAGTAGGAGAAGCTCAGAGGAGCTTTGATACCCCTACCTCTTTGGCAACGCTTCCTTGGGTTACAAGGCGACTCTAATCGACTTACAGTTCTCTGAAGTATTACGACTACGAGTGCGTGTAAATTGTTTCTTCTTTTGTTGTTTATGTTGGATAAGGAGGGAAGCTGCACGGCCAATCAGCTCTACAAGGTGCAAAACATATATACATACAGGGTTATCTCTTGTTGGATTAGTGGCTTCAAAGAAATTGAGGATTCTAGGAACATTTTCCTGGTTGTAAACGCAAGCAAGTATGCGAAGCTCTCCCTTAACATTAGAGTTTTGGATTGTTTGTCTCGTGTAGCCAGCATATTTCCTTGAAGGGTCATATAGATGTTTCACTATTGGTGTGGCTACCATTGTTATCAAAGC
>JAJJMB010001096.1:348546-494315 GCA_023531105.1 Papaver atlanticum | reverse complement strand
TCATATAGATGTTTCACTATTGGTGTGGCTACCATTGTTATCAAAGCATTTGTGAGGAGCATGATGGTGTATGTTTGTTGATTGAGGAACTGCATCAATCAAAAATTAAAATATGAGAGTGGTCATATACGATATATGCAATACAAAAAGTTCAATTAAGAATTACCTATAGATTACCTTTCTTTCATTCAGTTGGTCTAAAAACAGGAGATTATATATGCCGCTACAGCTTAAAATGAGACCGAGCGAGATGGAATCCTCAATAGGCATGCGGCAGTAGAGGGAAGCCAACATTACCACAGTTTGCCTCACAGCAAAAGCAAGAAATATCATCAACTCCACAACTACAAAGTTCATCATTGTGACTGTAGATAATTGTACATGATAACCTCCTACTATGTAAACCGATGGCAGGAGCACAATAGTAAGAAAACTCTCGAGCTTTTTCTGAACAGCTGATCCAATAGGTGTCCCAACAGGTACCACCAGTCCAATCATAATTGGTGCGTACACAGCATGTTGCCCAATGACCTCACTATAAAATGCACTTACCAAGACGATGATAAAGATGAAAGCAACATAACCCTCCTTCAAAGTTGTTCCTTCTGCCGTAACACTATTCATCCAAGAAAATATCGGACGTATAGCGTAGACGACCACTAGCACAATGAAAGCTTTACTCATCCACGAACCTATGGCCAATATTGGCTTTAATGTAACGACTTCACTCAATGAGCCGAGTGAAGTCGTGAATAGCCAAGTGCACATTCCGGTGATTATTGAAATGGCCAGGGATAAACGACCAATCTCCGAATTGAGGAGGTTCAAGTCATTGACTGCACAAGCAGTATCATAAAAAGAAGTGCAAGATAGCGCCAGGCCAATGTATATGAGAGAAGCTCGCAGATTTTCGTCCATGGGAATGGTTTTCATCATCACAAAACTAATGGATACATTAAAGACTAAAGGGATTACGAAAGTAGCAAAGGCTATGACGTAAGTTTGTTTTCTTGCTTTCAGAACCATATCCATGTCCGTTTTCACTCCGACGAGGAATGAGAAGAATGTTAACGCAATGGCTGATACAATTTCTAATATAGCGGTACCTCCTGACTCGGCAAGCATATCCTGAAACGCTTTTATTTCTATACTAGCTATCAATGAAGGGCAAACCATAATACCACCCTGAAAGATGCATCAGGTATACAAATTAAGCAAACGACATAAATATATTATAGTACCATTAGATGTTGTTAGAATTTTCGGAGTTTTATATTCCATTTTTCTGGAAGAAACCTATTTTACTAGGAAATCTAATGAATGAACGTCGAAAGGAGCCTTACCAAGAGTGATGCAATATATTTAGTTTGGTGTAGCGGACCAAGAACGACATTCAACGTTGCTGTAAGTATAATAGCGCAGGCGAGCTGCAACGATAGAAAAGGAAAGGAACCTCTCTCAAAGAGTGCTACAATTGCCTGACAGCCGAATTTTCGATTCTCCGCCATGTTTCTCAAACCTTCAATCAGTATAATATCTTCTCCTTTGTCTCTCATTTGGGTGGTAATACCCTCGACCTGAAGCCGTAACTCATAATTACCGATCAAAAATGAAAGTTGTCCTTTTATCCGCAGCAATCTACACTCGCAGCTCTAGACTTATATTAGAAATTCACCATGGTCTTTCCTTCGCGGCATTAGTCAATTAATTAATAAAAGAAAAATGAATTCAAAAAAACTAAGAAGATTGAGTTGCAGAGACAAATCCATTACTTGTTTGGGGAAAATGGAAGGAATTGAATTTAAGGCTACGAATAATTAGCGGGGAAATGAACTGATCTAACCATAAATGTCCCATGCATTTCTCTTGTTCTTTATAGCCCCTTTTGTTTTGTTTTTCATTTTTTTTCTTTTTCTGAGAGAGGAATTTATATAAATGTCCCTCATTTTTAAGGACACTTCAAAAATAGATGCAATATAACCCCTGCAAATTAATAGGTCGGGGCTGACAAAATTTATAAATTTATTATACTATAAAACTAGAACATCGCTGCCTCGGTGGGGAGGGGGACCGAAGAAAAATGAAACAGCGTTGCATAACATGGTATACATCATTGGAATGTTATTTTTGAGTCACAACCAAATTAGTGGATGCATGAACCAAAATACGACGGTATAAATTGTTATACATTCTTTGTGCTCGCTCTATAATTCATTATGCATCTTTTTTTTTTATTGTGGAATGAAATTTTTAGGCATATACTACCTACATTTCAGAAAAATGGATACTTTCACAGTTTTATCTTTGACTAGAATAATCCAAACCGAAAAAGTGACACTTTCGCCCAGTTTCAGAAAAAGTGATACTTTCGCATTGTTTCAAAAAAAGTGATACTTTCACCCCGTTTCTGAAAAAGTGATACTTTCTCCCCGTTTTAGAAAAAGTGATACTTTCGCCCCGTTTCAGAAAAAAGTGGTATTTTCGCTCCATTTCAGAAAAGTGGTCCTTCCGCCCCGTTTCAGAAAAAGTGATACTTTCGCTCTGTTTCAGAAAAAATGATACTTTCGCTCCGTTTCAGAAAAAATGATACTTTCACCCGTTTCAGAAAAATGATATTTTCGCTCCAAGTTATAGTAATTGGATATTTAAATAGGTACAACAATTGAATTAAAGGGGAGGACAATTTCGTCTAATGAAAAAATAACTAAAAAAGGCTACACGGAATTTTACAATCTTTTTATCAAATTGAACATTTGCGTTACTTCATTTTACAAAAAACTGGTCATAAAAGGGACTCCCTTCCTTCGTGCCTTTCGGGCCCTCCGATCGGTCGGCCCAATAATCGATAAAATAATTATTATAATTTACATAAAATAAAATGACTTTATTATAGAAATTAAAGAGAGTTTACGAGAAATTTATGGGAAGCCTACTAACAAGCTGGGTTCCAACACCATTTTGAATAGTAATTTACATTCTCTCAAAAATAATTAGTCAATGGATTGAGTTACGCAGAATGTTGCTTACATATAAATTAATAATTTATTAATTTACCGGAATATTGTTTACATACTTCCCAAAAAAAATTAGTCAAAAGATTGAGTTATGAGAATGAAATGGATTTTGAATATTTTTTGAACTATTCTGAGAAGATACAATTTCATATTTGTTTATTGACGAGGAAATTAATTACGTGGAAGTTGAATGTAACAACCCTACTTTCCACATAACCCCGGCCGATGATTAAATAGAAAGTATGTCGTTAATTTTCTGCATTTAGGTACATAACCAAAGAAAACTAGGAACACAGTTCCATTACAATTGTATATGCAGAAGGAAATTTTATTATTTCTACAAAATAACGATGTCGAGTAATTATGGTGTTCTTGACTTCAACAATATAATCCATCCTTAAATAATGTCGAACTAACAAAAGAATATAGTAATGAAGTCTACCCAAAAGAAAGTATCCCCACTGCCTCAAAACTAAATAACGGAAAAAGAAAAAGAAGAAGAAGAAGAAGAAGAAAGAAAGAAGAAAAAGAAAAAGAAAAAAAGTGTAGATTTCCACCCTCTGTTAGATATCTTCTGAATATCCACCGATACTGGAATCAATCAAACTCCTTCACGATCCCTAACAACACCTGAAAAATGTAATCAACGGGAGTTAAACTCCAAGCAAGTTCACTCGATCACCGAGTCACAAACACATATAAAAATGAGACGCAATTATGTGGCAAACCAGTTTGTTACAACAAAATAAAAATTCACATTAATAACAAGTAGATTGGTCACTGCCTAAACAATCTAAAATCCCGTCAAATGATCATATAATACAAAGAACTTATTTCAGTTAAACCTATACCACAATGCGACACCGGAACCTATCTGCAATCACATTAACTGCGTCCAGGACATATCCGCAACGTCTAATACCCATATTATACATGTTTATATGGATATGCTTAGTACACATATTACTGTACTAATTAGGAACGCATCCGCTTCCGCATTTCCCATCTCATTTTTAGGAAACGAGCTTAGCTCACTGTCTCTAGTAACTTACACAAAGCCACCTGATCAAGGGTCTCACCAGAAGCTATAATCACTACTTACGTGCCCCTCACTATCACTGGTCATCCAACTGGTCACTACTGTGATCAAGTTGAGTTCCAAACATTCTGGCACTCCAAAGAAAATCTACTAGGTAACCGTTAAGCACAACACTTTTCATTTGCAGTCAGACACTCAAGAGACGTATAAAAACTCTACTGCCAATCTCATATTATCGTGGCTAACAGATTAATCTAATCATTGTTATAAAAAGGTATGGTGTTTGTCTGCATGATGACAAAAGCTATCAGACGGCCGACGTTTAATATAGACCCGATCCGAAGGTCGGGAAGCTTAGGATGGAGTAGCCATTAGACAGCTCAGAAAGCTTGCGGTATTGTTAGCTGGGTCGATCTTGGTGAGAGAATATTGGGTGGATTTACCTAACCTAACGTGACGTGACCAGTGTTTAAGTTTAATGAACTGTCGTGGCACCAAAGTACAGACACAACTAGGTTTCTTAATATAAGTTCCTTCCTCCCATTATTACTCTCTCACGCAAAATTTTAGAATTTTATTTCCTGTGTTTTTCAATATTTTGCAGTTCTTTCTTCTGTGTTGCGATTCCTGATTATTCATTGTTTTCTAATCATGGTTTTTACTTTGTGCTTTTGGAGGCGCAAAGCAGTATCAGAAAGATGAAAACGGAGAGAATAAAAGAAGAAGGTATGCATACAGAAACCTTAGAATTTCTTAGTTTTTTTCTTTTCTTTTTTCTTCTTCTGATTGTTTGCTTCAAGTTTATACGTTCTTTATTATTGGGGTTGTTGGTTTGATCCTTGATTTTGAATATAGGCTTCCTAATCTCTCTTTCCCGGCTCTTCAATTCATGCTTTCGAAAAAAAAAAAAAAAAAAAAAGAAGGAATTCGTCTATGTTTCCGTTAATATAGATGTTTCTATGAATATGATCGGTGTGTAATAAAACTGAGTCTTAAATTGTATTGTGTTAACCTAGATTCGTAAAGATTGTTGAAATTTACGGACTTAGGTTTAGGCAGAATAAGAATTTTTTGGGTTTAGCAAATTCTAGGGTTTTTCACTTCTCTATCTCATCCATTAATGGTCCTAAGTGGTGTTGCATGGATGAAAGATAATGGTACTGTTGAAACCAATTCAAACCAGGGGCTCTTCTCCAATTCAGGTTCAGTTTGCGTTCTTTTTAATTTGCTATTGATTTCTGTTTCTTTTTCTTTTTGCAGGTGATTATACATGGATAGTCAAAACTTGCAGTTCATCTCTAGATTGTCGGGTTTTATTTGTTATCCAGTATTTGGGTTGTTATTTACTTACCTAATCTTATACAGATGAAGAACTAATTTATATATATATATATATATATTTCGTGGATCGGATTGATATCTTGAAGCTAAAGAGTTCATGTGATTGATTTTTTTTCTCGCTTTCCGGTCACAGACTACCAAGTTCATCTCTGGAGAAGATTGCTGCGATTCAAACATGACGGTAATAAATAAGAGTAATTCGCGGTTGGAAGCTGACTAATATTTTGATGGGTTTAGTTTAGCCCTTTAGAAGGTGCAATTTAATCAATAGTTCCTGAGCTAGGTATTCTATTTATTGGTTTTCTTTTTGATAATTGGGTGTATGGTGTATTAGAGATCATTAGATAATTAGATATATTAGATATCTATTGTTTTTGTTTATGATAATTAGAGATCATTGAAATTGGTGATTTATGGTATGTGAAATTAAGATTTTTTCAACTGCTCTGGATTCCAATTTTATTGTCAGAAAGCTGTAATCACCACTACACTTTATTTTCGGCAACTACTTCCGTTACTTAGTGCAGGGAAGCATATCCCACATTAAAGATTCATACTAAGTTTATGATCTTAAGGTTATACAAGGAATATTTTGAACAAAGTACGGATTTCCTTATGCTTCTTTATTGTATTAGGAGAATGTGCAACCATTGTTATGTGCGTTTGGCGTTTCTGAGCTTATGATGTTTGGTATTGCCGGACTCAAGTCTAAAGGTACTTTTTCATTGCTATTTCTAACAATAACATTGGGATATTATACTTACGAATCCTTTTTATCTTCATTATTTCATCCTCTTTAAATTCATTGAAATTCATAATATAGGATTTGAATTAGTGAATTAGTGATGGTACTGATTATCACTGGCCATGTTTGTTGTCAGTTAATACACGTAGATAAAACTACACTAGCAAAAGTATAGGATCCCAATGTTCAAACTGGACTGTTGTTCCTCTTTCAAATGATTGTCGAATATCTTCTAAGTAATGAAAGTTGAACCCTATTTTTTTGAGACCTTATATTTGTAACTGATACCATTTATGGAATTTCTAAATCAAACCAAATATCTAAGAAGTCAGATTATCTAAATAGGTATTCGTTATCTTCAGTTTTGTTAAATTGCTGTTTGTGAACTAATGGTTTGGTTTCAAAATTTTGTATTGTGGAGATGAGTCTTTTGAGTCTGGAGATATCTTCATGTCAATATTTAAAGTTAGCCGAGTATTACGAATAACTTATCAGTCTTCGATGTTTTGCTGAAGTTATTTATCAATATCTTGTAGGAATCTAACCCCTCTTTGACAATACTTCGAAAAATTGCTCAAGTTAATCATATTCCTATGGTGAGTGGAAGTTGTTTGGCGTACGATTGTGTCGCATTATGGGGGTAAAATCATTGGCGAAGAGAGATTTCTTGATTCTGATGAAGAACAGTTCCTCAAATGGACTAACCCAAGACCATTTCTTACCAGTTTACATTCAATTCTCTATTTGCATCAATCCCTATTTATTACGTATACCAGAAACCAGTCGACTTTTTAATTTTTTTTCTCTTGGAACCAGAATGAAAATGCTTCTTGGGAATCTGAAGTAAAGTTCTGAAACCGAAGCCCAATACGAGATCAAGTAAAGTGCTACAAGTGAGTTAAACTTCTTCATCCGTGTGACTATCGGTAAGTACAGACTTAGTGCATACTACATGTTCATTTTATACTCATCATTGGGTTCAAATATAGCTGTAATCTTTCCATTTTTGTTTTTTGTATTTTAAAGCGTGATTTTGTTTCTTATGTAAAGATTTCCTCATGATATACGTGCATCATTTTTGTTTGCTCCCCTTGTAAGTACTCATGTTGGCATCGGCAGGTCTGGCTTCTCTTTTAATTCTTGTAGATAATGTAAAAAAGCTTATTATGGTATATTATAGATAGATTTTTTTGGGAAGGTGGACAACTGCGTACAACACCATATCCACTGTTGACTAGGGATTATGCTATTAGGGAAGTATGTGTGCATGAAGCAGGGGATCAGGTAAATGTTCTTCTTGCTGTGTCATTTATGCTTACGAAATCATTTGCGCTTGAGCGTCAATATATTAAATCCAACTTACATTAGGAAATTGTACTTGTTGTCTTAGCTCAAAAATAGCACGTGGTTCTCCACCATGTAGTTGTGGGTTCGACTCCCGCAGATGGCTTTGTTGTTAAAACATTTTCAAGCATGTTTGGCATGGTCACACCTTGCAGATTTCCAACCGAAATTAAAAAAAAAAAAAACAAGAATCAACTTTTCTCCTTTTCTTTAATTTGTTCTGAACAGGAGCAGTGGGAGCATGGCTTGCTGGTGCTTATGAATCAACTGGAAAAGGTGATCTTTTTATTATATCTCAATCGTAACACCTGGTGCAATACTAGGCTTTTGACTATAGAGGAAAAGGTAAAAATTCAGGTACTTGCGAAAAAGATGTGCCAAATCAGATATGGTTTTTAACATTTCAATTTGTGCATGTAGATATCATCCACAACAAAACACCTTGGTATGACGTTGACATCTTTTTTCATTGTAAACGATCTTTTATATGGTGGAACATTGGGACAAGGTGGTATTTTTAACTTGCATATCTGTTTTTTCTTTTCTTTTTTTGTCGGTAGATTAATTTTATGTTCAGTCTGGCGGCTATAGGTTTACTGATGGGTAATCTACAAATATATACCAATGGTTCTGTTATCTCTTGAATATGTTTGTTTTATTGATTGGTCCGTGATGTGGTTCGTGGTTTAATAGTCAGTAATGGCAGTTCTGGATCCACTTAATTGTTGTTTTCATGATTTCTCTTGCTTATCTACTCAACTTCCACATCCCTTTAAAATGAGTATAAACGCTAGCATTTTTTTATTTTATTTTATACACGAAAGCCATTTAACTTTTCATAGTTTTTTTGTGAAATTTAAGTTGAAGAGAGATCTTCAGAACGTCCTTTTATTTACAAAAACGTATCATTTCCTTACGAGAAAGTGCTGGACTTATTATAAACCTTTGGAATCCAAACTACATTTTATATGTATATGTTTGCAGAAAGGTTATTGTCACATACATAGATTATACCGTACAAGATAAATGCAAATTTAAATGCCACGGGAATGGAGCATTACACACTACTAAACTGATTACAGACACAACACTGAAAGGAAAATAATAAAGTATAAACTGCAGCAATCAAGCTCAATTGCATCTTAAGGAAATATTTCATGGTTATTGCAACACTACTAAATATCGGGACCATTCTAATGGTCAGGGCCTATAGCCCCAACTACTGTAACACAACTAACTAAACACAACCCCAATCATTGCAGACTGATTAAAATGATGATGAGGATACTAATCGGTTAACCAAATAACAAACAAATCTCAAATAGGTTGAACCCCGGCCTTAGGCCCGATTAACTTACATGTTGACTAAGATATTGTTAGAGGATACAGACCGACCGAGCAACATAAAAAAATCGATAGAGGTTGAGCCCCGTCCGTAGGCCCCCGTCCCTATCCGGCTACTATGATCCAACTAAATAAACACACTACTGTGACCTGACTAACTAACACACTATAATATGATACGACGAACTAAATATGTGGGCACTATATCTTCCTTTAAATTTTCTCCACGGCCGGGGCCGTACCCGGCTACTATGATCCAACTAATTAAACACGCTACTGTGACCCGACTAACTAACAAACTATAATATGACACGACTAACTAAACATTGGAGGCGTTTTACTATGACCCGACTAACTAAATATGCTCCTGACTATTATTGAAATGACCAACTAACACACTAATTTTAATGTGGGCACTACATTAAAATTGGGCGGGTGTATTTTTTTTGTGCCGTATAAACTAAATATTATCTTTTTTCCACTTATATTCCTTTTCTTTCTAACGCAAAAACCCAAGGTTTTTTACTTCCTGTTCCTTTTTGCGCTTCTTCTTTCTGTGTGATATATGTTCTTATAACAATGATTCATAATTATATGTCGTTGAATAAGAAAAACGATTGAGAAGGATAGAAGAAGAAGGCAAACATACAGATTCACAGAAACCCTAGAATTTTACCTTGAAGGTCTCTGATTAACTTGAAAAATCAATTTGGTGAATCGACAATTACAAGTCTGGGACTGGAGATACTAGAGTTGGCCCGAGTCGACTACAACCGATTCATCCCCCGTCTGGAATGGGAGGTAAGGTTCTGAACACTCGCGAATCCCCTGTCAGTGAGTTACTGTATTCCTTAAGGTGCATATCTGCTGAGGACCTGAATACGGACATTTACTTTTCTAGTAAAGGGCAAGACTTGCCATACAAGATAAGGGTTCGGATTTCATCACCGTTCTCTTCTTGCCCGCCTTAAGAAAACGATACCGAACGCGAACCTAAGCTTAAAATATTGACTAGAACGAGACCGATAGGGTAACGAGCTTGTAGGAAAGTCGTTCAAAAGGATCGTATTGGGTATCTTGTTAGCCTAACTCAAAGTTCAGGAAGCATGTACGAACCCAAGGTGCAGAGACAATATCATAATTGTCCTCCTTCTCTGCAAACAGTTTTATAATTAAAGGTACCCTTCCGTAGGGTATAATAAAAAATAAATAATGTCCAGAGTCCAAAAGTCCAAAAAAAAGAAAAGAAAAATTACAAAATAATAAAGAAACTCTAATACAATTTTTTTTATTTTCTAAAATAAACAAAACCCTAAATAAAAAATAATAAATAAATAAAAAAACTAAAGAAAATAACTAAAATAAAATTGTCTTCTTTTCCGTTCTTTTCGCTTTAATCTTTAGCTCCAAGTCTTTACGACATCACCAAACCCCTTGGCTCAATTTTTTTCTTTATGTTCCAAAACCTGTAGACAAAAGATAAATACCCAAAAACGTAAAATAGAAAAATAAATAAATAATAATAATAAAAAAAAATCTAAAACCCTAAAAACAAGTCCGCGTCGGCGGCGCCAAAAACTGATGTGAATTTTAGTTGTAGTGATAGTGGTGGTAATAAGATTCGATTCTCGAACTTGTGAAGGATAACTTTAGATTTAAATTTTAAAACTAAAAATATAAAAAATCACTGATATTTAAAACAAACACTGACAAAGTTGATATCAATATTAAAAGAATACTGAAGCTAAGATTCCACTATTTTCCAAGTCCAAAGTGATTAAATCCAATATTTATATTTATTCAATTTTTGTGTTTAATTTGATTCTAAACTATTGCAACATGTAGATTTTCAAAATAACAAGTGTAAATCCAAAGTATAAAGCATCAAGAACCTATGGCTAAGCATGCTCTATCAAAAGAAATAACAATTGCTTAACAAAAATCATTCAAACAATTATAAGTCAAGGTAAATAATCATAAAAATAATTGAAATAAAATAAATAAAATAGATTATACCACTTTTTATTGGAAAAATAGCTTCCTCTATCGCCCCAGCAATGGGGTTTAGCTCCTCATATTAATCATAATCTCAAAATACATGTTTATGGCTCAAAAGTTGATTAAAAGGGAGAAAAGTGTTAAAGCAGCGGATTCTGTAGTTGCTGAAGGTCTAAAACAGAAGTCGGAATTGTTGCTGAAGGGTTTCGGTGACTGCAGAAAGATGCGACCGTACCTCGTTATCAATGAAAATAAGTCTGCCTCTGCAACTGCCTCCGAGGGTCTTATGTTCTTCGTGTTCTTCTTCGTAGCAGCAGCAGAAACAAATTTCAACTCGTGATCAGCTCTCTGTTCTCTTCTAAACTTCTCCAAAGTGTTCCTAACCCTTCCTTAGCCTCTCTATAGCTTATATATACCTCACAGGTCGGTTAAAACTCGACAAAATCTTCCCAAAAATATTTTTTTTTTTCTTTTTCTCCAAGTTATGAATTTTTTTTTTCCTTCTCTGTCGACATAATCTAGCTGTTTATACCTTTCCAAACTCTCTAAATTGATCATATAGAATCCCAAAGGATTATTTCTCCTGAACACTTGTGTACCTTCCCTAAATAACCAAAACAAACTACCCGAGAAACTTTTTTTTCCTGTTTTAGAGAGTACCGATTATCCAGCCCAATTTAGTCGAATAAAAACACCATACCAGGCCTGTTTAGCTTAATCACGTTCAGCCCAATTGTTTCCTGCGATTAAATCTCCTTCAAAATCGCTCAAAAGCTAAATCTCAAATCTGCAGACGTAGAACACAGTTTTCCCGCCTTTTTCATTTTCAAAACGAAGGGGATAACCTCCCCTTATCCAGACCAGGAGTGTGAATAGCAAGTGGTCACCCCTTAGTAATTTGGGTGCCCCTTAGTAATTTTCTCCCATGAGCGCAAAAACCACTTTTTGAGCCACTTTCGCCGCAAAAGCCCATTTTTCCAAAAACACCTACAAGGGATAAAATACCAAAATTAGTACAAAAATGGGTACTAACACTATACATAAAAGAGATGAAAATAGACACATAAATGCGTCTATCACAATGCAAAACAAATAAATGCAAACGATGAGGATGAGAATGATCAAAGACTCTTTCTCGGTCACAAAACATGAATCTCATCAATATATGTTTCTGTAATCACCCATTACTAATAACCCTAGAATATTTAGTACGCTCAAATACTCCGCAATATCTCCTAAGTTCACCGGACACGGAAGCGCTCGACTACCGGATTCTACTCATCAAGTTTCCTAGAAGTACGCTCTCTAGGTATGACTTAAACAAGTGCATTAAGTTCCGTGAGATAGGTTATTCCTAGTGACAAACGCAAAAGCTCGACTCATCTACTAGTGTCAATCTCTACACATGGATATTTAACAAAATCCCATCGTCAATAACCACATATTACTACTTGTACTCGGAACATTTAGACAATTACGGGTTGAAGAGTTCTCGAATTAGCAATCGAATCATCCATAAACCAATTTAATTTGCAACTTAAACGATTCACAAATAACTCATAAGCATTATTAGCACGGTAGAAATTGATCAATAATAAGATAATTGCAAGAAAACAAGCATCTAAATATCAATTCGAATTCAAGTTTGGATGTTGAAGTTGTCCCTAATCAAATATGCTTAGCTACTGGAGTTCATGGTATACACAGCAAAACAGTAAACTGCAAACAAAACTAAAAGGCAATTCAAACCAATGACACAAAGTGTCCAGCTCGTGAAGTGATGTAGTGGTGGTGATGGCCTGGATGCGAGAATAGTGGATGAAGTTACGACTGGAAGTGATCACTTGTTTTTGATATGGCTGCCTGGTAGTCCGTTGCGGCGTAAATGAACTGGTGATGGATTGTGGAAGTGCTGGTAGTGGTGAGATGGTGGACTGCAGCTGCTGTTTGTTATGCTGTGATGAATGAACTGATGGTGGATATGCACGTGGAGATGGAACTGGTGGGTATATGCTATGCAGATGGTGATGGAGATGCAGATGGTATGCAGGTGGATTGGATGAATGCAAACTGTTGGATGGAAGGGTTTTGGAGAGGAGCAGAGCTCCTCTCTGTGGTGATGAAACAGTTGTGAGCGGTGGGTATGAGATGATCCTTCTGCGGTGTTTTGGTTCTTCTTTTATAACTTCTTATTCTTGTAAACACGTGACCTAAACAACCCCAATAATCCTGGTCATTCAACATTCTAAACCAACGACCATAACACCCTTTGCTTAACTGTTTTCATGGCCCAAAGATCTATCCAATGCCGAGACTGATTGGTTCCCCAGTTTTCTGTCCATGTAAGCTTCTGTTGCCTATTATATCTGATCCTAGCCTTTTCCAAGTATCCTTCATATAGAGCCATCGAACCATGGCAGCAGCACACATCTTTCACTGCCAAAGCTCAACCAAACTACCACAGAACTGAGCCACTTCTGATGTTCATACAACTCCAGTTCAACACCCTGAAAAGCAAGCTCTTCCCTCATTGACTTCAAAACCTGCTCCAAACCCTGTAAGAAATGGCAATAATGCTCATCTGTTCACTGTTTTCAAACCCAGATGCACACAAACTCCATTTCAGCTTCTAAATATACACCCTAATCTCCTCCGTTCACTCCCAAGATAAATGGCAAAAGCTTGTGGTCTTCTGTGTTTTGTTGGCTCATCCATATTCGAATCTGATTGAACCCGAGGCTTCTGCCAATTAGTAACTTAGATCCGTGTTACTTAGCTGCTGAAACACTCTCTTACTTCTTCTCGAACACCCACCAGAGCCATGGTCTATCTGGTGGCAAGAATGGTTCACGCAACTAATAACAATTGACCTTGAACTTGTGAATAACTGACCTCTCGGGCCTTTTATCAAACTGGAAATAATACGAGAAGTATCTGAACCTCATCTATCAGTCAGTTTCATCTCTAAATTTGACTTAGTTCATCAGTCAAACCCTGATACATCTTCTCAAGATAATGGTACTGCCCTCTTTAGTGAGAAAGTCAGGATGTCTCCTTTTATCATAAGATTTTCCCTGTGCAGTACTGAACATTATCTGCAGAGACTGTGTGTTATAAGTTGTAAACAAAGAAATCAGGAACACAATTTATCTTGTGCTCTTTTTAAGTTATTTGAAAAACTTGTAAAAACAGTTCCTTGGGTTTCTCTCAATACTGGAAGTTGTAAGAGTTGTTGGAAAGAAACTCTTTCTCGGTGTCATGGTGTGCAAGGATGGTGTTCCCTTGTGTCCACAATGTGTTGCGCGTTAAAGGATTGATGAGCTTTGCTCCATCTTTCGGTATCGTAGTTTGTTTAATAAAAATATGACACTTGATAAAAACAAACGAGCCCTTGTCACACACGTATGGTTTACGTACCCTGAACTCGTTTGAACCTCGTTGCAGAACGCGTTTTTCCGGTTCATATACCACCAGTTGACATATAAAAAGAGGAGGATCTCACTTCATTCTTTTCACCTCTTCTTCCCTACAGTTCGAGTGTGAAAAAGAAAACCCAAAGAGTTCGTAAACTCTCAATCTTTATAACCTTTTTAATCTTTTTGGGTGTTCTTGGTGTCCTTGTGTTTGCAACAGGAAATCTTTCGTTGGGCTGGTCGTTATTTCTTCATTCTCTCCACTTCCGGAGCTTTACCATTAACGATAGTTCACGTTATCGGTAAGTTCTTCACCAATCTTTGGACTTTCTTTGGTTTCAATGACACCTAGGAAAAGATTGAATCGTGGTGAGAATTTGGATGCTAATGCTAGTGATGAAACTTATTATGATGCAAGTTTGAGATCTAGGTTTGTTAGCAAAAAGGCTCGCGACCTCTATTCAGAATATAAGGAGAAACATCCCATTAGAGAAAGGTCCTATGATGCTTCAAAAATTAGTGTAGAACATCTCTCCATGTTCTTTAAAGGTTTTGACTGGGGCATTATTCATCAACCCATGGGAACTGCTCATATCGAAATGTCTGCTCAGTTTTATGCAAATCTTCATGAGCCAGACCTGGTAAACTGCACTTTTAAAAATATTGTTGGGAATGAAATCTTTGTGGTGAAACGTCAAGTTATTATCGGGCTCTTAAACTTGACCCGGGTTGGAGACTTCCAATTCCCACCTCCTGAGCATGAAAGATTGTCTCCAAACTTGCTATCAAATCGTCTTCTTAATAAAGACGTCTCCTGGAAGGATGGCAAAATTGATGTTCATGGTGCTGAACTGTTTTTCAAATTTGCTGGAAAACTGGTTGGGGCAAACTTGATGCCAAGCATAATTGACAAAATGTTATGGACCAGGTCTCTTGCTGAATTGGTCTGTTACATTGTTGAAGGGAGAGACATTGATTTCTGCAGCCTTATCATTCGTCAGATGATAAGTGTGAAGAAGACTTCTAAAAAGACTCCATGCTTTCCTTGTCTTATCTCAAGGATTTGCAGTCAATTGGCATTGTTGCTTTGGAACCAATCTCGGTAGACCAAAAGTCTTAACCCAGGCAAGCATCGAAAAGATGAAGAGAACTTAAGCCGAAGCATCAAGTAGCGCCCCCAAAGCTAGCAGCTGACTAATCCGAGAGATTAACTAAATAAAGAGGCACTAAGAATTTAAATTATATACTTAAACATTCAATTAAGAAATCTGCTACAAAACTTAACCCAAAAACTAGCCCCGCTCTCAAATATATATATATATATATATACACAAAATCTTCTCTCAAATGATACATATACAATAGTCACTAGGTTTACAAATAGAATATGCAACATGATAAACATAGCAGAAGTTAACCAACAAACGAACTCAACCCTTGAAGCTTTCGCTGCGCAACTCTGATCTGTCTCTGAAACTGAAAGTGGGAATGGGTGAGCACATCATCCCTAAAAGGGGTGTCCAGTAGAAATAACATTTAACCTTCAAGTAATCATTGGAATGATTTGGAAAACAATACATGTTTTTCCTATACATTAAAAGGCAACCAATTCACAGAAATAAACAATCATGTATATGGAACTAACTTCTTCGTCAAACAATGTATAATATTCAATGCCAAATTCCAGCACCTAGATAGTAATATTGTGGTGTATTGCCCTAGCCATTGCATGAAAGCTCGAAAGTAAGTAGGTATAAATGAAGGAGCAGTATCCTATATACCACAGATGGAAAATCTTATTTTCCAAGCATTCAAATGGAAATTATTATTTCACAAACAATTCATAGAGACAAACCAAACATTACAACTCCTTTCCAAATCATGGAAAGATTAAAGGAATCGACAGTACTTTCAGAATTTTAAATAAAACAATACATGGAACACACAATCAAACAATGCATGAATTTGTTAAACATAAACTCTTGTAAAAGAAAACAACAATAATCACAAAAGAGTTAAATGTAAATTCCCACCTCTTTTGATGACAAGCCACGCCTACCTCGAGATCCATGATCCACTGGTTCATCCTTTAAATCGATCGTTGTTAATAACTAACTGTTAATCACACGAGAACTCTAAGAATCTAGCCACAATGGCTCACACAAGAATCATACAATTCTATCTAATGGTTCTAAGCCCATTTATGGTTCTACCCCTTTTCATTCTCTATCTTTAGCATAGATAAGGTTTACTAATTCAATTAGATTGGTTTTATAACCCATTAGCTAAGTCTCATGAATATCTACAACTTTGTAGAAGAAACCAAAGTCTAATTCGGACCACAAGAGGTCCAAAACGTCAATTTAGGAAAATAGGGTTCATCCTAGTCAACTAACAGTCGCTAACAGTCAAATGGACGGTCAAAGGTAAACTAACAGTCAACGTCTAGGTCCAACTCAAAGGTCAATCAATTGGTCAACGGTCATACTAGTCAACTGGTCAAGGTCTAAATCGGTCAACTGGTTCAACTCAGTCAACTAGACTGATTCAGAACAGGGTCAACGGGTTAACTCAGTCAGATTAACTGAGTTAGCTAAACAATTAGTCAGATATCTGACTGGGATGACTAACAGGCCTACACTACTACATCTTCTTCACTCTTACATCAATTATACTAGAATAAACACAAACAATCAATTCATTCATTTAAAAGCAACTTTAACTTATTCTAAAATACAAATTATGCTTACCAGCAATTGCAGCTTTAAGCTTTTCACAGCAATTACTATCTACAACTCTATAATCACAATTCTTCATGAACGTCAACTTCAGGTTCACAACTAAACCAATTTATCTAAACCTCAACTCCAACCCTGTGCAATTCCCACAACATCATCAAGTTGAGCTCTATCACCCAACAAACACACATCTTCATTATCTGAGATACAAACTCAGGAATTCCACTACAGAAACAACACCACCATCCTTAGATACCACCTGCAACAACTCACCAAATACTCTAACTCCACACACTGCCTCTTCATTCCTAATTACCTCACCACCTTCATCATTTACCTCTAACCCAAACATCATCTCCAGTTCTTCATTGCAAACACCAACAGTTCTCTGTAATACAATTCCTCCTCCCTGTAATTTAACACAACTCCAAATTATAATATCAACCACAATAATTCCTAAACAACACCACCACCTCTCTGAACTTCCTCAAACCAAACATATACATAACCATAAAAACTTCCACTTCAGTTCTGTAAATATAACTCCAACTAAGACCACAAACCATCAACTATACTTTTCCATATCATGTAACTTACACAACCACTACCAACACAGTGTATGCTCCACAAGGTATTTTTATCTCACTGCACAGATCATCCATACAATCTTCTCCACCAATTCCCTTAGTTCCTAAACCTCCACCAGTTCACCTCTAACTCCATACTTCAATCACTATTCAACTCAACTTCACAAAGAAGATATAACAAACTCTATATCATTATTTTACCTAAATCTCAACACAAACCCATCAAAAAATAACCGAATCAAATCAGTTTCTCAACAATTCAAAGTTAAATTCATAAATTCTAATTCAACTTACCATTTTCCCTTGAGTCTTGAATCAACACCAATAATAGCTCCATCACCTTCTTACTAATAGAGTCGATCCCAGGCCTTCATATCAAAATACTCATCTCTATCCGTTATTCTCATAAGAACCCTAAATACTTCCCAAATCATAATTTCTGTGATTCAGACACAAAATAACATCCTAATTCTTTAAGTCAACAAAACCCATCATTAATTAAATCCCCTAAATCGAAAACTTCATCTTCTGATTTCTTCTTTGAACTTCTTACAAACCCTAATCATTAAATTCTTTCTCCCAACAAACCCAATACCCATTTCTAACTCGATCTAAATCTTCCCAATCAATTCCCTCTTCTAAAACTACACCCGATTCAATCATGGCAGAAACCCTAACTTCACTTCTCCTTGATTCACCATAAACTCTTAGCAATCCCTAATATCCTCCTTCCTAAATCACACCGACAACACCTCTTTCACCATCTGATTAGTTTCATCAATCAAAATCTCTCTAATCCACTCCCAATTTCGTCACTCGAACTCTCACACAGGAAGAACAGAGGAGAAACAGAAGAAGGAAGAAGGAACGAGGAGAAATAAGAATAAGAATGAAGAAGAAAATATGAGTTTATCTTCTCGATCGACTAGGGATAAGGTCGACCAAATTACTAAAGGAACCCAAAAACTTGATACGGGAAGCCCAGGCGGTTAAACTGTAAGATGACTATTTTGCCCCTCAATAAATATGATGATTACTTCTTCATCTGGTATCCGATTGACACGTTCGAGTAGTCCATTCCACGTAACTTTTCGAGATTTATCTAACGGCACTAGATTCATATCTAAATCGTTGTTAGATTAATTTATATTAATTAACGTTCGTGTTAAACTAATCGAGTTACCATCAACTAATTCGTCACTTGACTGGCCTATTAGCGTTGACGATCTTGAGGGTCTTTACACTTCAACTACCTCAGACCCAGAGATCATCCTTCTTCAGCAAGAAGTTGAATGCTTAGAAGGGCAGTTTGAATATGCTAAGGAAGCTCATCCAGAACTGATTGAGAAGTTCGATGAAATTGCTAGGGACTATTACAAGATGATTGGTTAATCACTGTTTATTTATTTTGGTGTTGTCTCTACTTATTTTGTTGTTGAACTTCTTATGTTGAACTTATTTAAACTGTTATTTTTAATGATTGTAATAACTTTAATGGTATTTTAGCCGTGAATGATTTTTATCCTTCAATTAAATTGCTAAATGTGTTAAATCCATATGAAGTTCAGCTATATATGTCAAAAGTTAAGCCTATTATGCCATTATGCAAATATTGATGGAAGATAGGATGAACTTTTGATTGCAAAGATTAAGTCTATTATACGTCTTTATGAAAATATTTATGAAAAATAGAATGAATCTTTGAATATTTCGCAGTATTGATCTTTCCCTGATCCACTTCTATGTGAAAGTACTGTGTGGCTCCGTGAGTTCTCTTATGTTGAGCATTTCCGATTAAATTAATCACGGGTTCTCTTGTGATTAATTTAATTGAGTTTTCTGGATACAAATTCATGTCTCATGTAATTTGTTAATGTCCAAAGAAATCCTTCTTTTCTTGTAAAATTAAGGTCGCTATTGTTGTTCTTTCGGGATGACATTTAATGGGGGGAGAGTTCATGATTGAACTTGTGCTTAACTGCCAAATCTTTGTGGGGGAGTGCGGCTGTGGAATATTGTAGAAGTTTTCTTGTATCTTTATAAACTCCTTGATGAATACACTAAGTTTCGACTATGTGAAATCATCGAAACAAAGTTGATATAATGATATGTTCTCTTTTAGTCATGAAATATCTCTATGAGGATTTCATTATGATCCCACTAGTTTTCGTACCTTTGCCAATTTATATTGACAAAAAGGGGAGAATTAATGTGTAGTTCATATTACAAATACATATGGTTTACGGATCATTATGTAAGGGGGAGTGGTTTTCATATGAGCTGAAGTATTGACTAAGGGGGAGTGATACGTATCACCATAGTATTGTTGTCAAAGTTGTGATACAATTTGACTTTGATGTTGTGTAATAATACTATGATACTGTATAACAATGATCGAGAGCTACTGTTTTCTCATCGTTATAGCTATAATGCTGAGTTGAACACGTTCAAAATCACTGGAGTACTTGAAAGTGACGAAGATTTCCAGTAATGTTGAAGAACCAAGGAAATCAAGCATTTGGATGAGAATCCACAAAGTTTATTTATTTTGTAATTGTTTTGGGGTAAAAACTGTTTCTGCTGGTTTTGGTAAATTTGGGTGTGTTGATGAGAAACGAATTTATACCTAAACAAATGCACTACACGGGAGTACTTTAGATTCGAGAGATCAATCTGTACAATCCTGGCCTAAACCAAGAAATGGCCGTTCCAGTCTTGCTTCGGTCACAAAGTGAAGGAGAAGGGTTGGTCTTAGGGAGGGAAGCAAAGATGGTGTTGAGACCAGAATGGTTAATTCATAAGGTGTGGTTATTTATGACTTGTATCAGAACGTGAAACTGGCTTGCGGAATGTAAGCTATCATTTTTTTGTTGTGTTTTTCTGGATATTGTGTTGTTATTAACCAAAACTTTGCTGTCTGGTCGAAATAGGTAGAAACCTATTTATACAAGTCATAATTGAACGCACCCTGATCTCGTAGGAAGTGGGAGTAGCTGAGTGACGGAGAAGTGGGGTAATGTGTAAATGCTAGAAACCACGTCCCCACTATGAAGGAAACGGGTTAGTTTACACCCACTACTTCTTGCCGCCACTAACTGCCCGCTTTCCTGACACTTTCTTATAATGGGCGTGTTGCACGCTGCACGTTGTAAACCGCCAGACCAATACCCTGATGAGTATCCCCCAGTTTGTGACATGTTTGATGTCTCGAGTATTTTCGTGGAAAATATGTAGAAGATTGCTGAATGGGTCTCGTATGCAAGACCTAGTTATTCTGATTAATTGTACGCCAGCTAGGTGGCGGATAGCCATGTGTGGCAAGTAAGTCAGGAGACTTGCTGCAGGAGAATGGCGTGTGATGCTATTAGGTTAGTCTTGGTTGGTTACTTAAGACTTACCATAGGCCGATCAATTCCGTGGAGAATTTGGAAGACTGAGATTGTAATTCATGAGAGAAGGTGGCCGTTGATTATGGCCACATTCCTTTGGCACCTGGTGATGGCATAGTGGCGCGAATAGCGCCTGGCGTAGCCGCGGTCGTTATATCTTGGCATATTGGTGTTGAATCCAAATATGGCTTGACAATATTGGCTCTAGTTGCCACATCAAACTTAATGCCCTAGGTAGAATTATTTGGCATGGTTGGCGTAGCAACCTTACTTAAATTAGGGTTTGGCATGCCAAAACCCTAATTAACGCATGTGGCATGTGGCCGTGGCACGATGACATTCTTTGTGTAGATGGTGCCATGGACGCGTCAAAGGAATTATGGCAAGGCCATAATGTGGGAACGACCACAGGCGCAAGGATAGCCACGGGTGGCCATAGCATGGTGCCATTTTCAGGGTTTCCTGGGTCCTGCATGGCTCGTGACATGTTGTGGGGCCAAAGTGATGTAATTTGGGCCACGACTGGAAATTAGGGTTTCGACTAGTGCCGCTAAAGAAAAAGTCGTGCTTCTGATTAGAATACCCTGATTGAAGTCCGTTATGGCGTTGGCCACGAACAGAAAGTGGGTTAGCACGTAGCTGCGCCATTTGTGGCACATTGGCATGTTACTGCGGCGGAGTGGCATGTTGGCATACAGATTAGCTCGTTGGCGTGGCATGGCACGTTTGGCATGCCAATTAGCATGTCGGCATGGTGGTCGTTCGGCATGGTTTTGCCTTTTTATGCGCATGGCGGGTTTAGAACGACCTGATTGGTCAATAGAAAAGGGGTCGGCCAAACATAGGGTGTGGTCACATCTCAAGTGCGCGTGGTGCATTTAAAGCGACCTGATTGGCCGATAGGAAAGAGGGACGGCAAGTATGGGCCCGACCACATCTCATGTGCATGTGGCGCATTTAAAGCGACCTGATTGGTCGATGGGAAATAGGAGGGACGGCAAGCAGCATGGGGGCGTGGCCATCTGCAGGTGGCACCGGCTGGCCTATGGCACGGCCACACCTCCCTTTGTTACTGCTCCTATTTTCCGCGGCTCCTCTTTTATTCCTCGTTTTCTGATTTTGGGTAGGACTTTGCACCTACTAATCCATGGCGGATCAATTGCCTTGTTTGCCTATGTTTAGTTTCGACCAGCAGGGTCTGATATACTGCGCATGGCACAAAAAACCTAATGTTTGCAAATTAATTAGGTTGATGTGAACTATCACAAAATTTATTTGATTCTGCGTGTTGACACAGAGTTATTTATTGCCAGAGAGCAACATGCTTTCTGAGTACTTTTATGCAAACCTCAACCTTGATACTTCGGGAAATTTATGCTACTCAGATTTGAGTGAACACTAATTGTCATGTCATATCAATATTAAGGGTTCAGCCGTGAAACACAGCACAGAAAATATTCAGGGAGTCCTATATTGATGAATAATACAGGCAGGGTGTCGAAATTTACAGAATATCTGGGATTGTTGCTACATGCACCATTCTGGATAAATTTCATTTAAACATATTGAATTACTCAATTAATGTTCAAATGAAGAGGTTGTGTACTCATCACTTTTACATGGCTCCGTCTCTTTGCAGAATGACAGTATAATAAATGCAGGGTTTTACAATTTTGGCCCTGAACTAAAAACCACCATCAACAATAATCCATATGTATTGATAGTTTTTTCACTAAAATTGACAAAGGGGGAGATTGTTAGAGCACTACTCGGTCGAACTCGCAGGCGTTCTATCTCAAGCTTGTTGTCAAGTTTAGTTGCCAAAACTATAAGTCTTGATTTCTAGTCTACTTATAGCTAAGTCTCGGATTAGGATAGAAAGTGTAGTTGAGCTTTAGACTTCATGGCGTTTGTTGATACATGAAAAATAATACCCCTTAACGGTCTCGGGGTGCCCCTAAGAAGGGAGGTAAGCCTTGTACGAGATATGGGGACTTGGGGACTAAGCCCAAGTCCAATGAGAAAATACCCATGAGGTAGGAAGGACAAGGAAGGGATTAACAAATAAGTAAGAGGTTATATTAAGGAATGGCATTAGAAGTGATTAAAGAGGTTTAGGACATGTGTCATATGATGTGATTTTATGTTGTTGTAAAAAGTGATAAGTAGAGTTCGTTCAACTCGGACTTGTGAAGACTCGATTCTAGACTTATATTCCGATTAAAATAGCAAATAAACAAAGATGATATTAATATTACGAGAGACTGGGACTTAGGATTCCACCAAACTTCACAATCAATTGGTTCATACGATGATTCATAACAATACTAGCTCTTTTATAGACTCTATTCCTTTGCCAAAAGTAGATTTTATAAAGCATTAGATGTAAATCATAAGCATAGTGCATCAAAAGTTCTTAGACTAAGCATACACTATCAAACAAAATCACAAATAATCAATGAAAATCATAAATCGATTGAAAAGCAATGCAAAAAGTCATAAGAATCAATTATAATTACCATCAATTGTGAAACATGGCTTCCTCCGTCATCCCAGTGTTGGGGTTTAGCACATCACGCCGAAAACATGCTCAAAAGATAGAAACGTGGCTTACAAGGTGTTTTTATTGAATAAAAATAATAATACAACGAATCTACAACGCTTTTCTGACGTTACAGAAATCATCGATACAACTGAAGTGTTGTTAATAAACGATAAATCTGTTCTGTAGTTGAAGATAAGACTGCTTCTGCGACGGTCCGGTGTGGGTCAAAGTTCTTCGTGTTCTTCAGCAGCAGCAACAGCAGCGGGTTTCCTGCAACTTTGATTTTTCGGCTCTGTGGTGTTCTAAACTTCCCCTAACTTTCGACACCCCTTCTATATGACCCAAACAATCTATTTATATACAGAAATACCGATTAAATCTCTCCAGAATCTTCAAAAATCTCTTCCTTTCTCTTCATGGCAAAGTTGCAGCAATTTCTTGTTTTAGGATTTCCACGCGTTTCTGAGCTTTCCATTTGATTCTAAACTCTTCCTTAGATAGATATCAAGCTTTGGGAAGGTTTATAGTACTTTAATATCTCAAAAATTTCCTAAAATTGGTCACACACGTGACTTTCCATATTTTGCTGTTGAGATAAAAATCCATCGATTGAGCCCAGTTTAATCGATTTCAACACCCATGTTAGATTCCTAGACCCATAAGGAGTCTACCCTATGAAAATAAGAGGTTTAATAGACCTCAAACTCCTCCAAATCACTACCACCAAAACTGCCAGAAACGTGTATATATTTTGGTTTTGGTTTCCCGCCAAAATTTAGAATTTGAACGTGAAGGGGTAAGGTTACCCCTTATCCAGTGGTCGCCCCTTATCCGTTGCTGGAGTCCGCATAACACTCGTCCCTTGGGTTGCATTTATCAACTTTTCGAGCCAATTTCGCCGCAAAAGCTTATTTCTCCAAAAACACCTACAAAGAGATAAAATACCAAAATAAGTACAAAAATGGGTACTAACAATATACACAATAGAGATGAAAATAGACACATAAATGCGTCTATCATCATGATGTCATAAAAGGAGGGATTTTTTGGAAAGTCTATATAAGGATGGACATAGTACAATGGAAAGGCAACTCTCTCTCTCTTACCATTCCTAGTAAATTGAGGTCATTTGGTGTGATTAGGACGGGTAGAACCAAAATCATATTCACCCCTCAACAACGTTCATCGATTGAAGACGAAGAACTACTAAGGGGAGCTTGTGGAACTTCATCAACAAAAGGTATGTGGAGACTTGAACTCATCTATCGCTCAAAAGTCCATCTAATCTATCTCTTATTTGAGACAAAAGTCGTATAGCTATATAGACTTCGATTATACACATTTGATATTTCAAACTGAGTTTAACTCGCTTACATATTTCTCGAAATATGTGTTGGTAAGCTTTTGCTTTAACCAAGTTCATCTTATATTCTTGATGAAAGTCAAAAGATGATCATGTGAAAATCGCCTTGTAACATCTTACATGATTTGTGTGAGACAGTCATTTGATATAGACTCGAAATGTTTCGTATTGATCATTCGATCACTTGAAAATTACTTCGAAGCTAATAGTTTGTGTGAGACAGCTATTGTCGTCTTCTAAGAATGTTTCAATGATTGAACTAGGAGTTTAGAACAAATAACTATGATTGGATATAACACAATATGCGTACTTGTATGCTAACTGTTGAAAGATATTCCAAGTCCGGGAACCATAGTATGCATACCCGTATGCGTACTGGTTGGTTTATGAAAGTCCGGGAACTCGGTATGCATACCGGTATGCGTACTAGCGTGAGTTTCAAGTTCCGGGATTTAACTGAGTTTGGATGGTATGCGTACCCGTTCGCATACTGACGAACCCAAACTTGGTCTGGCCACTTAGGTATGCGTACCCGTTAGCATACTTGAGTAGGTTATGTTCTAAAATCGGTTTGTTCATGAACTAATACATTTATATAATAAGGAATGCAATCTTTTGCAAACAGTGGCTATAATGTTCATGAATTGATTCGAGTGAATCAAAATCGATTTTGCTTCAATTGTGTCTTGTATACTTCTATGAGAATATAAACAATTGAATAATTCTAAAACTAGTTTCATTTGAGTCATTTGAACTAGTTATGGTTAAGATGAATAAGGTTGATATGAAAGTGTTCATATGGCTAACTTTGGTTAACTATTGTTGAACTAACAAGGTGCACACGTTTAGGTATGGTTACTCATATCTAAATGAAGTCACTTTTCATTTGTGTATAAAAAGCTAAGTTCGATCTAATAGTTGAAAGATATTAGCTTGTGTCTAATCAGGTTTTCATCTAAGGTGAATATTGAATGCTTTGTTACCAAGGTAACATTGGTTGCAAACCCTGATTTGAAGACTATATAAGGGGGAATTCTAGCAACTGGGAAACCTAATCCCCACACCTCCTGTGTGACACTAGTTGCGACTAGAGTCGATTCTCCTTTAACCTTAGGTTTTCTCCAAAACCCTGTAGGTTAACGACTTAAAGACTTCATTGGGATTGTGAAGCCATACCAAACTATTTCTCTGTAGTTGCGTGTTCTGATCTTGCTGTTTTCTATCGTAATTGAGTACTATCTTCTCAAAGATTTGCTCGAGATTTAATCTTCGATAGGCAAGATAAAAAGTAGTCACAAACATCTTCGTCTCATCGTTTGTGATTCCACAATATATTGTTTCGTTACCATACGATTAAGATTATTGTTAGGTGATTGATATTACTAGGCTTTTCTTCAGGAATATAAGTCCGGTGTATCAATTGGTTCCTATTCATCTTGATTTATCAAAAGACGGAACAAAACTCTTAGGTATTTCTGTGGGAAACAAATTTATCTATTCAATAGACTTTTATGTGTGAGACAGATTGGTTTATCAAGTCTTCGACTTTGGTTCGTAGCAACTCTTAGTTGTGGTTGAGATCAGCTAAGGGAATCAAGTGCACCTAGTCCTGCTAGGATTCAGAGGCGTAAGGAACACGACTATACCTTGATCAGTGTGAGATTGGTTCGGGCTCAACTACATTCCAGTCCGAAGTTAACTTGTAGTAGGCTAGTGTCTGTAGCGGATTAATACAGTGTGGTGTTCAAATCTGAACTAGGTCCTGGGGTTTTTCTGCATTTGAGGTTTCCTTGTTAATAAAATTTCTGGTGTCTGTGTTATTTCTTTTCCGCATTATATTTTCTATATAATTGAAATATCACAGGTTGTGTGTAAGTTCAATCAGTTTGTGAATCTAACCTTTGGGTTGTTGATTAAATTGATTGACACTTGGATGTTGGTTTTTGATACCGTCCAAGTTATTTCTTATATTTAATCGGGCTCGCAAATTCCTATTTGTTTGATTGCAGATTGAATTTAAAAATTGAAAGTATATTGGAGTTAGTCCATACAGATTGCTAAGCGAAATATTGGGTGTGGTTGTTAGACCCCCGCTTTTTCAGAATGTGTAGTTGAGCTTTAGACTTCACCGCGTTCATCGATTGAAGACGAAGATCTACTGCGGAGATCTTGGAGGAACTTCATCAACAAAAGTATGTGGAGACTAAACCTTATCTGTCACTCATAAGCATATTCTATTCTATCTCCTAATGAGACTAAGTCGTATAGCTATATAGAATTTTACGTTATACACATTTGATATTTCGAGCTGAGTTTAACTCGCTTATATCTTTCTCGAAATATGTGTTGGAAAGCTTTTTTCTTTAACTACGTTCGTCATTATTCTTGACGAGTTTAGTTGTAAACAATTTATTTGTTGGAAACTAAATAATGAGTCAAAAGATGATCATGTGAAAATTTCCTTGAAACATCTTACATGATTTGTGTGAGACAATCATTTGATGTAGACTCAGAATGTTTCGTATTGATCATTCGATCACTTGAAAATTACTTATAAGCTAATAGTTTGTGTGAGACAGCTATTGTCGTCTTCAAAGGATGTTTCAATAATTGAAATGGGAGTTTAGAAATAATAACCATTGTATGGATATAACACGGTATGCATACTAGTATGCAAACAATTGGAGTGTGATTCGGGTCTGGGAACCAAGTTTGCATACCAGTATGCGAACGGTTTTAACTATCAAAGTCCGGGAACCAAGTGTGCATACTAGTTCGCGAACAGTTTCACCTGAGTTAGGTCCGGTACAACAATATTCATACCCGTTTGCGAACTGTCAGACGTGACCAAAGTCTGGAACTCTAGTTTGCGTACCCGTTTGCAAACTGAGTTGGTTTAAGTTCTAAAATCGGCTAAGTATGATTTCATACTCATGAACAAATACATTTATAAATTAAGGAAGGCAATCTTTGCAAACCATAGCTAAATGTTCATGAACTGATTCTTTTTAATCAATCCGATTCTATTTAAATTGTGTCTTGTATACTGCTATGAGAATATAAACAATTGAAAAACTCTATGAGTGATACAGTTAGATTCATTTGATTATCATTTGATCTAGAAGTGTTAGATGAATGTGGTTAATACAAAAGTGTTCGTATGGCTAACTTCGGTTAACTATTATTGAGCCAACTCAATATACACGTTTAGGTACGGTTACCCATATCTAAATGGAGGTAATTTCATTTGTGTGTAACAAGCTAAGTCCATCTAACGATGGAGAGATATTGCTTTGGTTTTAAGAAAACTTAGCTTGAATTTTAAATCAGGATTTAATCTAATGGTGAATATTGATTGCGTTGTTTCAAAGCTATCAAACCCTGACTTGAAGACTATATAAGTGAGGACTCTAGCAACTGGAAAACCTAATCCCACACCTCCTGTGTGATACTAGTTGCGTACTAGAGTAGATTCTCCCATAACCTAGGTTTAACCTAAAACCATTATAGGTTAACGACTTAAAGACTTCATTGGGATTCTGAAGCAAGACCCAACTATATTCTCTGTAGTTGCGTGTTCTAATCTTACTTGTTCTATCGTATTGAGTACTATCTTGTCTAAGATTTGCTCGACATTTATCTCCGATAGGTAAGATATAAAAAGTAATCACAAAGCTCTTTGTCTCATTCTTTGTGATTCCACAATAACTTGTTCTACTACCATATAGTTAAGTTATTGTGAGGTGATTGATATTTCTATGCTGTTCTTCGGGAATATAAGACCGAATTGTCAATTGGTTCCTGTTCACCTTGATTTATCAAAATACGGAACAAAAATTTCATAGGTATTTCTGTGGGAGACGGATTTATCTAAAAGAATAGACTTTTTTGTGGGAGACAGATTTGTTTATAAAGTCTTTGACTTTGGGTCGTAGCAACTCTTAGTTGTGGGTGAGATCATCTAAGGGAATCAAGTGCGTAGAGTCCTAATGAGATTCATAGGCGTAAGGAACGCGACTGTACCTTAATCGGTGTTGAGACTTGGTTAGCGCTCAACTACATTCCATCGCGAAGTTAACTTGTAGTAGGCTAGTGTCTGTAGCGGCTTAATACAGTGTGGTGTTCAAATATGGACTAGGTCCCGGGATTTTTCTGCATTTGCGATTTCCTCGTTAACAAAACTACTGGTGTGTGTTATTTCTTTTCCGCATTATATTTAATTATATAATTGAAATATCATAGGTTGTGCGTAGTTCAATCAATTGTGAAATCCAACCTTTGGTTGTTGACTGAAATTGATTGACGCTTGAACATTGGTCTTTGGTACCGTTCAAGTTGTTTCTCATAATAATCAGGCTCGCGGATTTCTATCTGTTTGATTTGATGATTAAATTGAGAAACAGGGATATAACTCTTGGATATATTTCCTTGATTGAGTCTGATTGTGTAGTTGATTCTCTTGGAATTATATTGGAGGTAGGCCATATAGATTTCCAAACGAAATATTGGGTGTGGTTGTTAGACCCCCGCGTTTTCAATTGGTATCAGAGCAGGCAAACACATTAAAGACCTCATAAGTCTGTGTTTATAGCAATCTGACTCTAAGGACAAAAGTGCTATCTCTATAAACCTACCGCCAGTCTTCGATGGATCGAATTACTTATGGTGGAAAATTGTTATTCGTTCCTTTCTTCAAGCACGTGATTTTCAATCATGGGTTTATGTTGTTAATGGCTATAATCCCCTAATGGTTACAGTAGACAGTATGATTGTTGCAAAGGATATTGGTAGGTATGAGCCTGACGAGGTTCTCACTGCAAAGAAAAATTCTTACGACTTAAATGCTATCATACATGCCATTACCCCATATCTTCAGCACCATGTGACTACGTGCACTCGGTCTAAAGATGCTTGGGATATCTTAGAAACCGTATTTGAAGGGAATACCTCTGAAAAGGAAGCTAGGCTTCAAAACCTAATTTCTGATTGGGAAAACCTTCATATGGCTGATGAGGATTCATTTGATGAGTTTAATCCCAAAGTGTCTGAAATTGTTAATGCTTCTTTTGCATTGGGTAAGACTATTCCTGAAAAGGACATTGTGATGAAAATTCTCAGATCGTTGGCAGCTAGATACGATTCTAAGAAACAAGCCATCATTGAAGGAAATAACCTTGATACACTTTTGAGAAACTCACTTATTGGAAAGTTAAGAGTTCTTGATCATGATCAGAACACAGTCAGAATTTCCGCGTTCAATGCTGTGACCAACACAAGTACTTCTCCTAACTTGTCCTGGGCTGATGAATGTTATCCAAATCATATTGATCATGACATGTCTTTGATTTTACAAAAGATCAAAGATATTGTGAGAAGAAGCAAAAGATCTGAGGAACATCTCTCTCTCTCTGATGCTTCAGATGATTCAATACAAGAAAATCATATCAGTTGGTCAATTCGCATTCTTCCAAAGTTTGCACAGAAATTTTAGCTCTCACATCAGAAACAATTTTTTTTTTGATCGATAAAGAAGTAAATTGATAAAAATAAAAAAAGAGGGTACAAAAAGGCTTGTACCACCCTCAAGAGTTACAAAGCAAGGAAAACAAAAAGAAACCAGAAAGTAGACTACTTCCTAGTTAAAAGAATCAAAATACAAATTAGGCCAGTTTAACATAGCATCCCTATAATAAGGAGTTTCTAAACTCTTAAAAATAAGGCACCAACTAAAAAGTGTGTACTTGATTTGGTTATGCACCCCAACTTCAGTATTTTCCTTGTCAGCCACAGTTCTTGAATTTCTTTCCAACCAAAGACAACAAATAATAGCAACAGAAATCATGCTCCAAATATGAGATTCCTGAGAGGAATTGAGAGATAGATTCCAAGAGAAAATCATATTAAAAAGGTCATTAGGCAATGTGAATTCCCAGTTTAGCTTCTTTTGAAAATAAGACCAAATTTTCCTTACAAATTGACAATGAAGAAATAAATGATTAACTGTTTCATTTTCATCACAAAAACTGCAGGTTTGAGATACTGCCATACCTATTTTGTTGATCATGTCTTTAGTTGGCAAACTATTATGAGCCAAAGTCCAGAGAAAAAAACCTATCTTTGGTGGTATCTTTTGCTTCCATATGTAGTTGAAAAGGTGCTTCTGATTTGAATCAACTTCTACCTGAATAAGTTTATCATAAGTTGATTTGACTGAAAATTCTCCTTTGCTGTTTAGAGCCCACAGTATTTGATCAGAAAGAAGTTTCTGAAAGTTTATCAGAAAATTCTACTAACTCAAATTCCGATTCAGAATGCGAGTCTGACACTGAGATTTTCGAATTCTCGGATAAAAACAAAGAAATTCACCAAGAAAATCTTCAACTAAAGATGATGTTGGATAAACTTGAATCATCACTTCAGGTGAAAAACCTTGAGATTGACTGTCTTAATGATGAATTTACCAGAACCCTGACTCTAAAAGAAAAAGAGATTAATACTCTTAAGTGTGACCTGCAAAGGTTGTCTGGAAGCTCTGACAAGATTTCAGCAATGTTATTTGGTCAGAAGTCTTTTGGAAACACAAATGGTTTGGGGTTCAAAAGCAAGACTGCAAGCACAAACAACTCTTTTGTTCCGGCCGGTTCTGGAATAATGGATGTTAAAAGTTGTGATAAACAGGAGTCAAATCAGCAAACCGAAAATTCGTCCTTGAGTATTTTGTTTTGTGGTAATGCGAATCTTGTTCAAAGTAAGTGTTGGAAATTCAAGAAGAACAACAAACGAATTGCCAAACTTCATAATGACATGAAAAGGATGAATCTGGCTTTGGGTAACCAACAGGGAACTCCTGAAGACAAGAACAAGTCTAAGAGAACAAGAGTTAGACGAGGTAAGAAGTCTGTTTATACAACAAACCTTTATAAGTCACCATGTGGCACAAGATGTGAGCATTCTGCTCACCCCATCACCATTTAATTATAGTGATGTATGCGTCCTCATTATTAACTTGAGAATATGAGGATTACATCAAGGTTGCTCAAGTCTTGTATAGTTGTTATTTACTTACTCTTGATTATTTAAGTTAAAATTTGCAATTGAATATTTCTTATCAAAAATAGATAATGGATCGTGAACCGTGAAGACTTTGTCAAAGTTCTTTTTAGGGTTTACTTATCCGGTGCTCTATTTATATTCATTTGTAATCAAAATGCCCTTCACCCTTTTTTCTTTGAAAGATGCAGTATCATGGCTCCTGTAACTAGAGGTACCACAAAAAGGGATACAATAAAAGTAGTTAATGTGTATCTGTATGAAGGAATCCAATCCTCAAGGAAGAAAAATGAGAAGTGTACAAATGATGAAAAAGGTTCTTCCTCTAACTATTTTTTATCTATTTGTCAAAATGATAATAACTTTAGGGATATAGTGAAGGATTTTATCAGCAAAATAAATGATTTAAAATCTCAAATCATGTTCTCTTATAGAAAAGATAGCTCACTATGATCAAATGTTATCTCTGACAAAAAACACTCTGTGTGAACTGAAAAGAGAACTTCGTGAGTTAACTGATATTTCTGAAGATATGGAGGAATTATGGCTACGGATCTTCAACAACAATGATGCTGAGTTGAACACATTAAGAATCACTGGAGTACTTGGAGTGACGAAGAATTCAAGGAATGTTGAAGAACCAAGGAAATCAAGCATGTTGGATGAGAAGCTACAAAGTTTATTTATTTTGTAATCCATATGTATTGATAGTTTTGTCACTAAAATTGACAAAGGGGGAGATTGTTAGAGCATTGCTTGGTCGAACTCGCAAGCTATGCTATCTCAAGCTTGTTTTTCAAGTTTAGGTGATCAAAACCATAAGTCTTGATTTCTAGTCTACTTATAGCTATGTCTCGGATTAGGATAGAATGTGTAGTTGAGCTTTAGACTTCACGGCGTTCATCAATTGAAGACGAAGATCTACTGGGGAGAGCTTGGAGGAACTTCATTAACAAAAGGTATATGGAGACTAAAACTTATCTATCACTCAGAAGTCTATTCTATTCTATCTCCTAATGATACTAAGTCGTATAACTATATAGACTTTTACATTGTACACATTTGATATTTCGAGATGAGTTTAACTCGCTTATATCTTTCTCGAAATATGTGTTGGAAAGCTTTTTGCTTTAACTACGTTCATTATTATTCTTAACGAGTTTAGTTAAAACAATTTATTTGTTGGAAACTAAATAATGAGTCAAAAGATGATCATGTGAAAATTGCCTTGAAACATCTTATATGATTTGTTTGAGATAGTAATTTGATGTAGACTCGGAATGTTTCGTATTGATCATTCGATCACTTGAAAATTACTTATAAGCTAATAGTTTGTGTGAGACAACTATTGTCATCTTCTAAGGATGTTTCAATGATAGAAATGGGAGTTTAGAACAAATAACCATTGTCTGAATATAGCACGTTATGCATACCAGTATGAAAACTGTTGTAGTGTGATTCGGGTCCGGGAACAAAGTTTGCATACCAGTATGCGAACGGTTTTAACTATCAAAGTCCGGGAACCAAGTATGCGTACTAGTACGCGAACGGTTTCACCTGAGTTAGGTTCGGTACGATAGTATGCATACCCGTTTGCGAATTGTCGGATATGACCAAAGTCTGGATCTCTAATTTGCGTACCCGTTTGCAAACTGAGTTAGTTTAAGTTCTAAATTCGTCTAAGTATGATTTCATACTCATGAACAAATACATTTATAAATTAAGGAATGCAATCTTTGCAAACCATGGCTAAATGTTCATGAACTGATTCTTTTGAATCAATCCGATTTTGTTTCAATTGTGTCTTGTATACTTCTATGAGAATATAAACAATTGAATAACTCTATCAGTGACAAAATTAGATTCATTTGATTATCATTTGATCTAGAAGTGTTAGATGAATGTGGTTAATAAAAAAGTGTTCAAATGGCTAACTTCGGTTAACTGTTATTGAGCCAACTCAATATACACGTTTAGGTGTGGTTACCCATATCTAAATGAAGGTATATTTCATTTTTGTGTAATAAGCTAAGACTATCTAACGGTGGAGAGATATTTCTTTGGTTATAAACAAACTTAGCTTGAATCTTAAATCAGGATTTCATCGAACGGTGAATATTGATTGCTTTGTATAAGCTAGAGTCGATTCTCCTTTAACCTTAGGTTTTTCACGAAACCCTATAGGTTAACGACTTAAAGACTTCATTGGGATTATGAAGCCAGACCCAACTATTTTCTCTGTAGTTGCGTGATCTGATCTTGCTGTTTTCTATCGTGATTGAGTACAATCGTAAGATTGGCTTGAGATTTAAATCTCCGATAGGCAAGATAGAAAAGTAGTCACAAACACCTTCGTCTCATCGTTTGTGATTCCACAAAATCTTGTTTCGTTAATTATTTTGAGGTGATTGATAATTCTAGGTTGTTCTTCGGGAATATAAGTCTGGTTCATCAATTGGTTCCTGTTCACCTTGATTTATCAAAAGACTGAACAAAAACTCGTAGGTATATATGTGGGAGACAGATTTATCTATTCAATAGACTTTTCTGTGTGATACAGATTTGTTTATCAAGTCTTCGACTTTGGGTCGTAGAAACTCTTAGTTGTGGGTGAGATCAGCTAAGGGAATCAAGTGCGTAGTATTCTGCTGGGATCAAAGATGTAAGGAACGCAACTGTACCTTTAATCAGTGTGAGATTTATTAGGGTTCAACTACAGTCCAGACCGAAGTTAGTTTTGTAGTAGGCTAGTATCTGTAGCGGCTTAATATAGTGTGGTTTTCAAATATGGACTCAATCCCGGGGGTTTTCTGCATTTGCAGTTTCCTCGTTAACAAAACTTCTGGTGTATGTGTTATTTCTTTTCCGCATTATATTTTGTTATATAATTGAAATATCACAGGTTATGCGTTGAATCGATCAATTGGGAAATCCAACCTTTGGTTGTTGATTGATCCTTGAACATTGGTCTTTGGTACCATTCACGTTATTTATCTTATATTCAATCAGGCTCACAAATTATTATTTGTTTGATTGTGGATTGAATTGAGAGATTGAGATATAACTCTTTGATATACTTTTCTTAAGATTGAGTCTAACTGTCTAGTTGTTTCTATTGAAAGTATATTGGAGTTAGTCTATAAAGATTGCTAAGCTAAATATTGGGTGAGTTTGTTAGACCACCGCTTTTTCAATTGGTATCAGAGCAGGCAAACACATTAAGACCTCATGAGTCTGTGTTTGTAGCGATCTTACTCTATGGACAGAAGTGCTACCTCAATAAACGTACCACCAGTCTTCGATGGCTCGAATTACTTATGGTAGAAAATTGCTATGCGTGCCTTTCTTCAAGCACGTGATTTTCAATCATGGGTTTATGTGGTTAATGGCTATAATCCACCGGAAGTTACAGATGGCGATGTGACAGTTCCAAAGGATATTGGTAGATATGATGCTGCAGAGATTCTTGCTGCAAAGCAAAATTATGATGGATTAAATGATATCATTCATGCCATTACCCCAGAGCTCCAGCATCACATTACTACTTTCACAACGTCTAAAGATGCCTGGGATATCTTAGAAACCGTATTTGAAGGGAATACCTGTGAAAAGGAAGATAGGCTTCAAAACCTAAATTCTGATTGGGAAAACCTTCGTATGGCAGATGAAGATTCATTTGATGAGTTTAATCACAAAGTGTTTCAAATTGTTAATGCATCCTTTACATTGGGTAAGACTAATCCTGAAAAGGACATTGTGATGAAAATTCTCAGATCGTTGCCATCCAGATACGATTCTAAGAAGCATGCCGTCGTTGAAGGAAATAACCTTGCAACTCTTTCCAGAAATACTTTTGTTGGAAAGCTAAAGAGTTTTGATCTTGAACTATGTCAAAGAGAAAAACCTCACTTGCTAGCCAACTCTGTTGCTGCATCTGATAAAAAGCCTCGACATCCTAAACTGATTGATGCAAAAGGTGGGAATTACTTTAACTCTACTCTTTCACTGTTTATACAATAGTTAAAGAAGACTCTCAAACAGAGTAAAAGAAAGTCTCAAAAGAAAGATCACTCAATCAAAAAAAGGGATAGAATAGTTCAGAAAAACTGTGTTAATGAAACTTGTTCCAAGTGCTATAGAAGTATCCATGATACTTCCGAATGTTCTGATGAAAAGTTTAGTGAGTTTACTAAAGCATAGATGGATACCCTTGACTACTGTCCTGAGGAAAACATCTGTGAAGGTTCTCTTAACTTCCTTGTTGATAATCACTCTTATCCTCCTAACAGTCCAGGTTATTCCATGATATACAATCTTACTTTTCCAGAAGAGTTTCAACTGGAAAAGGAAAAATTAATTAAAAAGATTGATGATCTGGAATGTCAACTGCTTATTTTAAGACAAGAAATTGCTGTCTCTCGCAATTATGATCCTCCTAAGATACATCGAACCACTTCGATTAATTCTTCTAGGATTAATCAGCAAGTTATTCCTAAATCTATATCATTCTCAAGTATTTCTGATGATATAGAAAAATACAAGGACATACCAAATGATTTGGTTCTCTTGTGTAGAAATCAGGATCATCTAGATACAATATGCACAAAGCATCAAGAAAATCTTTCCTATGCTAAACCTTGTTTTCAGAAGATGAAAAGGAAATCTCCGAAGAAACCTTCTTTTTCAAAAGAGATTTCTAAAATCATTCATAGTTTACGAAGATCAACAGATAAGGTATTCAAAACTATGCTAAAAGGAAAGAATGATGAACATAATTCTCCCCTCTTAGAAACAAGACAGAAACAAGAAATAACAGATACTTCTTCTCCTCATAAGAAACCTCCCAGTCCTGTTTTGGATTGGAGATGTCACAATCTGTAACAAGGTTTAAGATGGTTCTTGTTGTTTTCTCTCTTGAACAAGAACCATAATCTTCAAAGAGGGTTGTGAGGAAATATTTGTGTTTATTCTCTAAATTGTTTCTGTTTGTCGTTTGGTTCCTTTTTGAGGTAATGACTTTTCTTTGTAAGACTTTTTCCCGGGGATAACCAAATTCTGTTAGGGTTTTGGTCAAAGGTCTTTTCGGAAATTCATCCCTTTTCTTCCTTATTTTTAAGTTGAAGATTTCTCCTAAGTGAGAGCATTTCATTTATCACTTCTATCATGTCCTCATCAAGTCTTTCAAGCAAATAAAGTGATGTCTGGACTGTTCTTTTTCCCTCTAAAAAGATTCGTTTTGATTCTTATGATAATGAGATGTGCTCTGACAAACGTGATTCCTCTCTTGGTGAGAATTCCTCTGTCTCTCCTTTTAATAAGCTCTCTTTAACCATGAATCTCATCTTGGAACAAGTAAGTGCCCTGAAGAGTGAACTTGAATCTTCTTCCAAAAGACTTGAAGAAAAAATGGATAATCTTGAATCCAGGATTGATCTAATCGAAGATGATCTTGATAAATATAGGGAATACGAGAAGATCATTCAAAGTAAGTGAAATGTTTTATGAAAGCTGTTTCTTTTAAATAAATATCTAGGAAACTTCTTATGAGAATTTATTCTTATGTTTTAAGAAGGATAACCAGGGTTTGGGATAACCATTATTGTGAGTACACATAGTTATTTCCAACGATTTTCATCTTGCAATGTTTTTAGATTTATTTATTTAAATTCTAAAGTTTATTTGGAAGATGATTTTGCAGTATTAATCTTTATGGTTTTATATATTGCAACTTGTTATGGGATATGTGTGTTTGCGTCCGTGAACTTTGATTGTCCCATACAATTTAACTTTGATGCTGTGTAATAATACCATGACACTGTATAACAATAATTGAGAGCTATTATGTTCTCATTTTTATAGCTACGGATCTTCAACAACGATGATGCTGAGTTGAACACTTTTAGAATCATCGGAGTACTTGGAAGTGACGAAGATTTCGAGTAATGTTGAAGAACCAAGTAGACCAAGCATTTGGATGAGAAGCTATAAAGTTTATTTATTTTGTATTCCATATGTATTGATAGTTTTGTCACAAAAATTGACAAAGGGGGAGATTGTTAGATCACTGCTCGGTCGAACTCGCAAACGTTGCTATCTCAAGCTTGTTTGTCAAGTTTAGTTGCCAAAACTATAAGTCTTGATTTCTAGTCTACTTATAGCTAAGTCTCGGATTAGGATAGTAAGTGTAGTTGAGCCTTAGACTCCACAGCGTTCATCGAATGAAGACAAAGAACTACTCAAGGGAACTTGTATAACTTCATCAACAAAAGGTATGTGGAGACTTGAACTTATCTATCACTCAAAAGTCTATCTACTCTATCTCCTATTTGAGACAAAAGTCGTATTGCTATATAGACTTCAATTATACACATTTGCTATTTCGAGCCGAGTCTATCTCGCTTATCTATTTCTCGAAATATATGTTAGTAAGCTTTCGTTTAGCCAAGTTCATCTTTACTCGTGACGAAAGTCATGTTGATTATTTAAATAACTTGAAAATCGCTTTGATGAAAATAGTTTGTGAATAACAACTATTTTAACTTCCTCTAAGAAAGTTTCAATGATTGAAATGAGAGTTTAGAACAAGTAACCATGGTTGGATATAAACATAGTATGTTCTCACATTTGTGTAAAAGTTAAAAACCTGGAACCCAAAGTATGCGTACCCGTATGCATACTGGTGGTTGTTGGAAATCCGGGTGAGTATGCGTACCCGTACGCATACTGGCAGAAGTTTCACGTCCGTGAATTTCTGCTGGAGTTTGGAAGTGAAAAACAAACTCAATCCGGTTACTTAAGTACGCGTACCCGTTTGCATACTTAAGTAGGTTGCTTTCTAAAATCGGTTTGTTCATGAACTTAAACATTTATATATATAATAAGGAATGCAATCTTTGCAAACCGTGGCTATAATGTTCATGAATTGATTCGAGTGAATCAAAATCGATTTTGCTTCGATTGTGTCTGGTATACTTCTATGATATCTAAGCAATTGAACAAATCTCTAACTAGTTCAGTTGAGTCATTTGAACTAGTTATGGTAAAGATGAATAAGGTTGATATGAAAGTGCTCATATGGCTAACCATTGGTTAACTATTGTTGAACCGACTACGTGTACACATTGAAGTACAGTTACTCAAACCTAAATGAAGTTACATTTCATTTGTGTATAACAAGCTAAGTTCGATCTAACGGTTGAAAGATATTAGTTTGAATCTAATCAGGTGTTCATCTAACGGTGAATATTGAATGCTTTGTTACCAAGGTAACTTAGATTGCAAACCCTGATTTGAAATCTGTATAAAGGAGAACTCTAGCAACTGCGAAACCTAATCCCCATACCTCCTGTGTGATACTAGTTATATAAGCTAGAGTCGATTCTCCTTTAAACTTAGGTTTTTCACGAAATGTTGTAGGTTAACGACTTAAAGACTTCATTGGGATTGTGAAGCCAGACCCAACTATTTTCTATGTAGTTGCGTGATCTGATCTTGTTGTTTTCTATCGTGATTGAGTCAATTGTAAGATTGTCTTGAGATTTATATCTCCGATAGGAGAGATAGAAAAGTAGTCACAAACACCTTTGTCTCATCGTTTGTTATTCCACAATATCTTGTTTCGTTAATCGATTAAGATTATTTTGAGGTGATGATAATTCTAGGCTTTTCTTCGGGAATATAAGTCCGGGTTATCAATTGGTTCCTATTCACCTTGATTTATCAAAAGACAGAACAAAAACTCGTAGGTATATCTGTGGGAGACGGATTTATCTAAAAGAATCGACTTTTTTGTGTGATACAGATTTGTTTATAAAGTCTTTGACTTTGGGTCGTAGCAACTCTTGGTTGTGGGTGAGATCAGCTAAAGGAATCAAGTGCGTAGTATCCTGCTGGGAACAAAGACGTATGGAGCACGACTGTACCTTTAATCAGTGTGAGATTGATTAGGGTTCAACTACATTCCAGACCGAAGTTAGCTTTGTAGTAGGCTAGTGTCTGTAGCGGCTTAATACAGTGTGGTGTTCATATATGGACTAGGTCCCGGGGTTTTTCTGCATTTGCGGTTTCCTCATTAACAATTTTTTTTGTGTATGTGTTATTTCTTTTCCGCATTATATATTTTTATATAATTGAAATATCACAGGTTGTGCGTTGAATCGATCAATTGGGAAATCCAACCTTTGGTTGTTGATTGAAATTGATTGATCCTTGAACATTGGTCTTTGGTACCATTCAAGTTATTTATCTTATATTCAATCAGGCTCACAAATTACTATTTGTTTGATTGCGGATTAAATTGAGAGATTGAGATATAAATCTTTGATATACTTTTCTTAAGATTGAGTCTAACTGTCTAGTTGATTCTCTTGAAAGTATATTGGAGTTAGTCCATACAGATGGCTAAGCGAAATATTGGGTGAGGTTGTTAGACCCCCGCTTTTTCAGCTATCAAACCTTGATTTGAAGACTATATAAGGGAGAACTCTAGCAACTGGAAAACCTAATCCCCATAGCTCCTGTGTTATACTAGTTGCGTACTAGAGTCAATTCTCCTTTAACCTAGGTTTTTCCTAAAACCATTATAGATTAACGACTTAAAGACTTCATTGGAATTCTGAAGCCAGACCCAACTATTTTTTCTGTAGTTTCGTGTTCTGATCTTACTTGTTCTATCTATTGAGTACTATCTTCTCTAATATTTGCTCGAGATTTACTTCGATAGGTAAGATATAAAAAGTAATCACAAAGATCTTCGTCTCATTCGTTGTGATTTCAAAATAACTTGTTATACTATCATATAGTTAAGTTATTGTGAGGTGATTGATATTTCTAGGCTGTTCTTCGGGAATATAAGATGGATTATCAATTGGTTCTTGTCCACCTTGATTTCAAAAGATGGAACAAAAACTTCATAGGTATTTCTGTGGGAGACAGATTTATCTATCAGAATAAACTTTTCTGTGGGAGACACATTTTTTTATAAAGTCCTCGAATTTGGGTTGTAGCAACTCTTAGTTGTGGGTGAGATCAGCTAAGGGAATCAAGTGCGTAGAGTCCTGCTGGGATTCAGAGGTGTAAGGAACGCGACTGTACCTTAATCGGTGTTAGACTTGGATAGGGCTCAACTACATTCCAGTTCAAAGTTAACTTGTAGTAGGCTAGTGTCTGTAGCGGTTTAATACAGTATGGTGTCCAAATCTGGACTGGGTCCCGAGGTTTTTCTGCATTTTCGGTTTCCTCGTTAACAAAACTTCTGGTGTATGTGTTATTTCTTTTCCGCATTATATTTGTTTATATAATTGAAATATCATAGGTTGTGCGTAGTTCAATCAATTGGTAAATCCAACATTTGGTTGTTGATTGAAATTGATTGACGCTTGAACATTGGTCTTTGGTACCGTTCAAGTTGTTTCTCATAATAATCAGGCTCGCGGATTCCTATCTGTTGATTTGCTGATTGCATTGAGAAACATAGATATAACTCTTGGATATTTTTCCTTGATTGAGTCTGACTGTGCAGTTGATTCTCTTGGAATTATATTGGAGTTAGGCCATACAGATTTCCGAACGAAGTTTTGGGTGTGGTTGTTAGACCCCCGTTTTTTCACGATTAACCAACAAATTCGTTACCTCAAATTCCGCAGCCTCTTCTCTCCAAAAAGATATATCATTAAGCGCAAATTCAAATAAGAACTCACCCATAGTGTGTTGTCATCCTATCGCAAGAACAAAAGAACAACAACAAAAGCAACCTTTACCAGAGAAAGGTTGAATCGGTTTTAACTAATGCGTGCCAATAGCAAAAGTTGAAAACCGAAATGTAAGGTACTAATGTACCTTAACAGTACAAATAGACTTCCTTAGATTTTCAATGGTTGCCCGGTCTAATGGCTTTGTGAGAATATCAGCTAGTTGTCGTTCAGAGGGGACATATTCTAGTTTGGTAACTCCATTCTCATACAATTCTCTTATAAAATGATATCTAATTTCTATGTGTTTAGTACGAGAATGTTCAACATAATTTTTTGTTAGACGAATAACACTTGAGTTATCACAAAGAATACTCATAGTTGGAATATTTATACCATAGTTAATGGGCATCTATTTCATCTACAAGAGTTGAGTACAGCAAGTACCAGTAGCAATATATTCTGCTTCACAGGTTGATAGAGACCATGAGTTTTGTTTCTTGTTATGCCAGCCTACAAGGTTTTGACCAACATAGAAACAACCAACAGATGTGCTTTTGCGATCTTCTACACATCCTGCACAGTCAGCGTCTGAATAGGCAACAAGACTGTTATTCGTATCCATAAAATATGATAGAACATAATCTAAGGTACATTAACGTATCTTATGATCCGTTTTACAGCTTTTAGATGCGATTCTTTAAGATTTGCTTGAAACCTGGTGCAACATCCCACACTGAACGCAATATCCGGTCTTGTTGCAGTCAAGTACAAAAGACTTCCTATCATGGATCGGTAAAGTTTTTGGTCTACCGATTTTTCACCTGGACTATACTGAAGTTTTCCAGTAGTTGGCATTGGTGTTGCCATATGAGTTGTACCCTTTAGCTCAAATTTCTCAACTAAATTCCTGGCATATTTTTCTTGAGAAAGAAAAATGTTGCCTTTTTTTTGCTGTATTTGCAAACCTAGAAAATATGATAGTTCTCCAACATTGCTCATTTCGAATTCCCCACTCATAAGATTTAGGAATTCATCTGTGAGACTTTTTGAGGTGGATCCATAGATGATGTCATCAACATAAATTTGTGCAACAAGTACATTCTTTCCTTTCCATTTGGTGAAAAGAGTCTTATATGCACCACCTCTAGAAAATCCTTTTGGAAGTAAAAAGGATGTTAACTTATGATACCAAGCTCTTGGAGATTGTTTTAGACCATATAATTCCTTTTTGAGCTTAAGAACATGATATGGAAATAATGGATCTTCAAATCCTTTAGGTTGAGCAACAAAGACTTCTTCTTTTTAATCTCCATTAAGAAATACAGACTTAATGTCCATTTGAAAGAGCTTAATCTTAAGGTTACATGCATATGCAAGTAAAAGTCTAATTGACTCTAAACGAGCTACAAGAGCAAAAGTTTCATCATAATCAATACCTTCAATTCGATAATATCCTTGAGCAACCGGTCTGGCTTTGTTTCGGACAATAGTTCCATATTTATCCGATTTGTTCTTGAAAATCCACTTTGTTCCAACGATGTTGACACCTTCTGGTTTCGGGACACGTTCCCATACTCCTTGACTTTTGAATTGATTAAGTTCCCTGTGCATTGAGCCTACCCAAGCGGGATCACTGAGATCTTCCTCAATATTTTTTGGTTCTATTGAAGAAAGAAAGCATGTGTAGTTACAGACATTCTGGAGTTCCCTTCGAGTCATAACTCTGGCATTGGCATCTCCAATGATATCATCTGTGGAATGTGTTTGATGAACCCACTTAGCAGGTCTGTGGACAACATTTTCAGTATCATTGGGTTGTTCAACTATATTGTCTTTGTCATCTTTATCATCTATGTCACAAATGGTGGGAACAATTGCTGGTTCTTCTTCAATCTGTTTTTCTTTATTAACAGTTTCTGAAGGAGGAAGTTTTGCAGCAATATGACTATCTTGACGAAAATCACTAATGTCATCAATAACAACATTAACTAATTCCATCATGACTTTGGTTCGAAGAATATATACTCGGAAGGAACGACTATCAGAAGCATAACCAAGAAAAATTCCTTCATCACTTTTGGAATCAAATTTTCCTCTATGCTCTCTGTCCTTAAGTATATAACATTTGCTTCCGAAAACCCTTAAATAGCTTAGATTGGGTTTTCTTCCATACTATAACTCATAAGGGGTATTTAGAGTTTTTGACCTTAGATAAACTCTATTTATAAGATAATAAGCTGTGAAAATAGCTTCGCCCCAAAAGGTTAGTGGTAGATTTTTGTTGTGAAGCATTACTCTAGCCATTTCTTGAATATTTCTATTCTTTCTTTCAGCCAAACCATTTGCCTATGGTGTAATGGGAGCAGAAAATTGGTGAGTAATTCCAAGTTAATTACAGTATTCATATACTTTTGTATCCTTGGATTCTGTACCACGATCGCTTCTTACTTTCTTAAGCTTGCGACCATGTTCATTTTGAATTCTACTCATAATAATCTTGAACTCCTCATTTCATTTTTGTGCTTTAGAAAAGCAACCCATGTGAACCATGTGTAATCATCTACCATTACTAAAGAATATTTCTTTCCTCCAACAGTTGCTTGTTGGATATGACCAAAGAGATCCATATGAATAAGATCGAGAGGAGCACGAGTGGCTATATCTCGAGAAAGTTTGTATGGAATTTTTCCTTGCTTACCCTTTTGACAAGCACCACATACACCTTCTACTTTAGTATTTATTTTGGGAACGCCTCTGACAAGTTCACGATTAATTAGCTTACCCAGCATTCGGTAGTTGATATGACCAAACTGTTCATGCCATAAATGAGTTGACTCTACCTTGGTCAGGTTACAGTATAGATTAGACTGTATATCAAGGAGATAACAGTTATTCATACTTCGTCGTCCTCGAAAAATTATTTTTCCGGACTTATCTTCAATATCACAACCTACCATATTGAAAATAACCTTATGACCTTTATCACAAATTTGACTTACTTAAAGAATATTAGCTTTCATTCCTTTGACATAAACAACATCATGAATTTTAGGATTACCTGGAAGTTTGATAGTTCCCTTTTTTCTAATAAGACAGCTGCTTCCATCTCCGAAAGTTACAGATCCTCCTTTGTAGTCTTTTGTCTTTGTAAACGAGATCACCTGTCATATGTCTTCTACAACCACTATCTAGAAACCATTGTAAGGGAGAAGTGGTTTTGAGTGCAAAGGATCCTAGACATTTTTCAACAGATTCCTCAGACCTTTTAACTTGGTCTTTTGATTCTGAATTAGGGGGTCTTGTTAAGTTATTAAATAATCGCTTAACACGTTTAATCAGATTTTTTGCATAACAAATTATCTGATTAAAGACTTTCCACCCTTTTAGAAGACATCCTTTGTATTGTTTCTTCTTGTTCGGTTTTAAATGTCTATATGTCAATGTTGAACATTGATGAGACATCTTTTTATGAAGTTCTAAGGTATCCTTGACCAGTCCTCTATCAATCAAGATATCACTGATGTCTTTAGCATAGGACAGTTTTTTTTCAACAATTTCTGTTAACATCTTGACAAGTACCGAGTAATACTCTTTTGTATCTTCTAGATTATGTTGAAGAGTATTTAAAATCTTTGATACGTTATTTGAATTTCCCATGAACTAAAAAACTTATAGGTTGGATCGCACAACACACAAATTGTAATATCTTTTCGTGTTTGCCTGCTCTAATACTAATTGAAAAGAGAAGGGTACCCAAATATACCATAATATTTTTGTTTAAACCTATATATAAGTCCTCTACCGAAAGTGATTGTCTATGGACAGAGTCGAGATAATACGACAATTCGGTTCACACTTCGTGTGATCGTCTATGGATACGAGATCGAGACAATACGACAACAAGATAACTTGTGTGATTTACTATAGATACAAGATCGAGACAATACAACAACGAAGTATGTTACTTGATAATAGGTTCGGTTATAACCAAACAATATAAGATCACTATCAATTAATGCAGAGTTAACTTATATGTGTATTTTACTTTATTATAGTAAAACAATTATAATGCGTAAATCAAATTAAAAGAAACAACAAGATTTTGTTAACGAGGAAACCGCAAATGCATAAAAAAACCCGTACCTAGTCCAGTTTTGAATGCTCTAAGAATTAACCCGCTATACAAAATCTAAACCAACTTCGTATAGTTGAGACCAAGCAGAGTACCCCTAGCTACTTAGTTCCCTAAGTATCCCTACGCCTTTGACTTCTAGAGTCACGCACGTGAATAACAAGTCCTTTGGATCGTATTCCAAATAGAATAGGAAGAATTTGTTCGGTAACCACTCTAATCAATCTTTGCTACAAGATATAAATGAGTTGTTGACAAAGGATCTTATGTTTAATCTAATAAACTCCTTTGTATGGTTAGATCAATCTAACTTTAACTACCCAAATAGTCAAGTATAGATTCACACTCAATAAAAATAAATCCCAAAGAGATATATTGAGAATGCCGATCTCACGCAACTAATCAATTGAATAAATCCAATTCTAGTTGGATCTAAGCCGATCAAGATTTTTGCACATAATTCACAAGATACAAAAACAAATAAGAAATCTTCTTCGTCTTCAAATCTTCTTTAATCTTCAATAACATGCACAATACCGCAGAACGGAGTCTGTTAACAATTGATTATCACAAGATGTCTTTAGATCTAACAACAGTTCTAAAGATCCCGTTGATACTTCGATCTAGTTTTAGTGAATCTTATATCAAAAGAGAAGATTCTAAAGAATAAACAAACTAGGTGAAATCAAAGTTTCAACAACCATTAGTCAATCAAATCAATCAAAAACTAATAACACTGCAATTATCTAGTTTCTCACCAATGGTACTCGTAGAGCTTCTTGATCCCACGGAAGTCTTTAAACGAGCGGTCGTAAGAGATTTCACCTAATTAGGATAATTTCCTCTCCGAATAGACGGCTCCACCAGAAACAACAAGAAATCAAGTTTTCATGGCTCTAAGGATAGTTTGCTAGAAATGCAAACTTAGGTACTTATTGACCAAGGATGTTTGGACATCAAGGAATTTCCAAAAACGAAAATATTCTCAAGATATGCAATGAATGGCAAAATTCGTTTTCATAATTCCAATAAATGATTGTCCAATATTTTCGAAATCTCTCAATAGAAAATCCCCAATTATTAAATACACATTACTAATTTTTGTTCTCTAGAGATATGCATTTAATTGCTGGTAATTAAAACATATAAAACCAAAAACCTTAATTAAAAGATTCTCAAATTATCTCGGCACAAGATCTCCTTGAGTACTAAGGAATATCTTTTAACAATAAATGATAAGAGTTACTGTACGTATTCAAAGTATATTTACATCTTTTTCACTGCAAATCCTTATTTCATATTTACATGGATTTGCATTCTTGGAATAGGTTATACCACATTTCCAAACAAGTTTAGAATTGGTTCACTTGTTTTCCAAGACTACTATGTGATTGATCAAATACCAAATCACATACACGGGTTCAATCAGTTCTACCAATCACTAGGATCGGTTATACCTAATTATGGAAATACTTGTGATCGGTCACACCAGTCACTAGGATCGGTTACACCAGTTACAAGGATCGGTTCCATATCCACGTGGTATTACTTGTGATCGGTCACACCAGTTACTAGGACCGGTTACACCAATTACAAGGATCGGTTACACATACTTATGATCGGTCACACCAATTACTAGGATCGATCATACCATCACATGGTGATTACTTAGGATCAGTTACACTAATTAATAAAAACCTGTCATACCACATCATAAGTCAGGCATTGTGATTAGTTATACCAAGATACATAACCTAAGTTAAGATCGGTTCTACCATCTTACACATATTGGTCATCCTAAGATTTGCAATGAATAACCGGACCAATAAGCCTAATGATTTCCCTTTCGATTCATGAAATAAGTTCATGAATGTACTTCCTTTAAACAAATGTAAAACATTGTTTCTTAGGATGGAATCTTCACCATAACCCATTCACATAATCATAACAATATATACAAGATTATGTCGATGTCATATCTACGAAGTTAAAAAGATAAGCGTTATACTTCGTAGTATAATTCCCTAATACTATGATCATATAATTATGATCATGTCACTTCACTAGAGTATTATACAATATGTAAAGTATATACATCTTTGCAGTTATGTTTTCAATATAGCATTGTTTAGGGGGTAAAAACTGATTCTGCTTGAAATGGTAAATTTTGGTGTTCCGCAAAGAAACGAATCTAAACCCTAACCAAATGCATTAGACGGGAGTACTTTAGATTCGAGAGATCAATCTGTACAATTCTGGACTAAACCAAGAAATGGCCGTTCCAGTCTTGCTTCGGTCACAATATGAAGGAGAAGGGTTAATCTTAGGGAGGGAAGCGAAGAAGATGTTGAGATCAGAATAGTTAACTCTAAAGGTGTGGCTGTTTATGACTTGTATCAGAATGTGGAACTTGCTTGTGGAATGTAAGCTATAAGTTCTTGGTGTTTTCTGAATACTTGTGTTGATAACCGTTGTCCTTTGTCGAAACAGGTTGAAAACCTATTTATATAAGTTATGATTGAGCGCACCCTGATCTCTCGTAGGAAGTGCAGACAGTTAAGTAGTGGAGAAGTGGGGTTTTGTAAAAAGTGGTGACCATCACGTTTCCATCATGAGGGAAGACTTGTCAGCCTTACACCCACTACTCTCTTACTGTTATAAACCGTCCGCCCTTTCCCGACACTTTCTCGTAATGGGCGCGTTGCACGCCGCACGTTGTTAACCGCCAGACCAATACCCCAGTGAGCATCCCCCAGTTTGTGAAATGTTTGATGTCTCGAGTATTTTATAAGAAAATGTATGCGTATCAAATTGTTGAGTGGGTCTTGTTTGTAAAACATAACTACTTTGACCAATCATACGCGAGCTAGGCGGCGGGTGATCATATACTACAAGTCAAGTTATGAAACTTGCCGTAAGAAATAACATGTAATGCTCTATGGTTAAATAATTAAATTATTTGGGAAATCGTTATTTATAAAATAAAATATCGATTGGAATCGATGCATATAAAATATCGCTTTTAAGGAAGCATCTTAAAATAATCGATGCTCATGAAGCATCGTTGTGTAAGGCTTGTTTAAGTTAGTCGTAGAGCCTAATGTCTTAAAAGGAGCATGATCGGCCATTTTCGAGAAGCTGTGGGGAGCCATTCATGCGCGCCAAAGGTAGGCCGACCGGTCCTTATAGGAGAGTGATGGCTGGAGACCACGGCGACATCTTATTGGTCGCCTAAGATTTGATCTAGGCCGGTCAATTCGGCTAGCGAAGTTGGACGGTCGAGATTATTTGCGGCATTTAACGGTTGCTGCTGAATTTATTAAAATTCTTATTGGCAGCGCGACTAGCCATTTTTTGGCGATCATAGGAGCCATACAGGCAGGCCGCGGCTTGGACGATTGTTCCTTATGGAAGAGGGGTGGCTTGTGATCACGGCGATGTCTCATTGGTCCCCTAAAATTAGATCTAGGCCGGTTGATTCGGCTAGCGAAGTTGGATGGCCGAGATGATTTGCGGTAGTTACATACTGCCGTTAATCCAAATTAGGGTTTAATAGCCGTGTGGCCAACCTACTTTGGGCTAACGGTTTTTTGTGTTAGCCGCGTGCTGGGAGTTGTTCGATCGGCCAGCACAATAGCAGGGCCGCTGGTGAGTGTATCCGCATCTTGCCCGTTGATTAAGATTGAATCTAGGCCGGTAAATCCGAATGGCGAAGTTGGGCGGCCGCGGCCAAGATCGTTTTGCGGCAGCAATATACTGCTGCTAACATAAATTAGGGTTTTGTAATTCACGTGGCCAACCCACTTAGGGTAATCGTTTAATGGCTCTGCTTGCAAATTGGAAGGATTCCGATTGGCCTAAGCACTAGTGGGCTCGCCGGTGTGCATGATAGTGCTTGTCCGACCATGTTAGGAGGTGGCTAGACTTGATAAATCGACCGGCCAAAACGTACGGTCGTGATCGTTTTGAGACTGACATGGGCAGCCTATGTCCAATTCCTTAAGGAATTAAGTACGTCGACCAACCAACTTCCACTTTTAATTGAAAGTGCATGTTGCGCATTTAAAGCGATCTGATTGGTCGATAGGAAAGAGGGGCCGAGAAGCAGCAACATGGAGCGTGGCCGATCGGCCACGGGTGGCGCCTGCTGGAGCAGATCGGTCGGCCAAGTGGCGTGGCCATGCCTCCCTTTGCTGCTGCTTTGTTTTGCTGCAGTTCCTCTTTATTTTTTGTTTTCAACTTTTGGTAGGATTTTGCTCCTACTAGTCCATGGCGGATTAATTTCCTAGCTTACCTATGTTTGGTCTCGACCAATAGGGTTCGAGATATTGCGCAGGCCGCAAAAAAGACCTAATTTTTGTAAATTAGTAAAATTAGGTTAGAAAGATTGAATTTTTTGGGATGACACAAAATCAATCAATTTCTGGTGAATTTTGTGCGTTCATACAAAATCACTAATTATATTTTAGAGGGAAGCAAAACTTTTCGTGTCTCTAATTGAGTACTTCCATGCATATCTTAATCCTAACACTTCGGAAAATTCATGCTACTCTGTTGCGAGCAAACATTAATTGTCATGTCATGTCAACATCAAGAGTTCGGCTGGGGAACAAGGCATAGAATGAATACTCGACAGGCCATGCATTAAATGCAGGTGGAAGATAAAGTTTACAGAATATTTGGGATTGTTGCTACACGCACCATTTTGGATAAATTTTATATATAAATATACTTAATTGCTTAATACATATGTAAGTAAAGAGGCCTGGGCACTCATCACTTTTAAATGGCTCAGTTTCTTTCCAAAACAACGACGCATTAAATACAAGGTTTCACAATTTTTGTCCTGAACTAAAAAGCACCATCAACATTAAGTCCCCTTCTTAGTACGTAACAGTGACATTGTTACGGGGTAAGCAATAGATGGTGACAGTTAAGGAAATTTACGAGAAAGGTTTGTCACACGTTACCAGGAAAGAGGCCGGCTCAGTCTTTGAAGAAGACACGTTTGATGAAGTATCAAGGTACGCAGTGATCGTCCTCCTAGTGTACGTCAATTGTCTCCAAATTGATAAGCATCTAATCGGTTAATATCCCGCATCCAAATCCTTTATTCACAGCAGATAGAGAGTCCTTTCCTTCCACGGATCTTGTTGACTTGCTGAATATAAAAGGAAGCACTTGATCCCTTCTTTTCACACCTATAATCACAGAGCTACACTTCTCTTTCTTTCAGGTACGTGCTTTGTATTTTCTTGTATATATATTTTTTGCGTGTCAGTTGTTGACATAACCGTGACACTTTTCTATGGTGTATGATGGGAACTCCTGGTAATGATTATTTTTCCAACTCCCCAGAGAAGGATTTTGAAGCTGACAATCCCAGGATGACCACATCTGAAGAAGTATTGGCTAAGATAGATCGTCCGTTTCGTGAAGCTGGCCGAGCTATACAGGGTATGTCTCTTGCATATCTGAGCATTGTTCGAGAGCGTGTTCAAGCTTTCCTGGCTTCGGTTGGCATGGAGGAAAAGTGGAGACGCGATCAGGAGATGTGGAGATGCGCTGAAGCACTTCAGCTGATGAGTGCCAGGGAGGAAAGATTTGCGGCTCGTCTAAAGCGACGAAGGATTGAGCATGAGCAGCCTTCAGGTTAAAATAAGCATGATTACCCTATTCATAATGGCGTCATAATTCTCGACTCTGATGTGGACGTACCGGAGCATCCTCAAAAGGCTTTTGGAGCAGTTTCTGAAAAGGATGTCGGAGCAGCTTTCGAAGAGTGTATAGGAATGGCCTCTAAAAAAGACGTTGAATCGGCTTCCAAGGAAGAGGTTGAAGCAGATTCTGGAAGGGAAGTTGAAGCGGCTTCTGGAAAGGACGTTGAAGCGGCTTCTGGAATGGAATCCAGTGAAGGCGCCATTAACCCTGTTATTGATGTTGATAACTGGATTTCCCATTTTGTTATTTCCTTTTGTAGATAAGCATCTTCTCGTAGCTTGCATATGCTTTTTGATATTTAGTGGTCTTTGTTTATGTGGCTGGAGCCAGGGCTTTATCGAATAATAATCTTCCATTCATGTTGCTTTGATGATTTTATGTTCCCGATTGGATGAATGGATGAAATCTCCTGACTTGAAACTTTTAGACGCATCACGCTTTGGTAGGGCTTCGGTAGAGCCTCATATTCATTCCTCGAATGTCGCGATTAATACCTCGATTGAAATAAAAAACAAGTTCTTCCCATTCTACTGGGGCGACATGGCGGATGGGAAAATGGCACACAAATAGTGATGGTCGGAAAGTCATGTTTTCTTCTCATGGGAAAGGATACCACTTCCACAATAATGTCTCAACACATGCAACGCTGCGATGGCAACTCAAAATAGGAAGAATAACAATAATGGCTAAGGATTAGACCAACCTTCTGTTTGATTTTTCCCTTGTATATTACACGCTTCTTGAAGATTTGTGGTGCGCCGACTAGGTATGTATGAGCATGGGCGTCGTTTTTGAAGAAGTAGTTGCACGCTGCTTTCCGGTTTTGTGAAAGGGTTCCAAAAATCCGAAATTTGTAGACTGAAAAGAATAAAGTTCCTTCTACGGATTCCACATAGGCGGAAGTCGAGACTATCTCAGGGTTTGAATTTGAAGCAGGCTGCTCTTCAGGGCATGAAAGACGTCTTCTATAAGAAGGATGTATTGCTGCTGGAAGATTTCTCTTGAATATTTTGTCCTTCCTTTTTTTTTTTTTTTTTTTTTTGCATATTCCCCTCTTTGGTATGTTTAGGAAGATAAGAGATGCTTCTCCTGTAGTTCGATTTTCTGGTTTTGAGCTAGTAGGTAAATTTTTTTTTGAGGGTTTTGAGTTTATTTGAGATTTTTGTTTTGAAATGATTCAAGAGTAATTTTCTGAAAAGAAATAATGCTTCAATTAACTGATAAACTAAAATCCTAACTATGAATGCTAGCCGGTGCAATCATTTTGGAGGAATTACAAACATTGTGTGAAAAGGGAAATGCTAAAGGAAACTTTAGGGAAGAGGCAACATGATATTTTAGTTATTGAAAGGTTTGAGCCACCTGGCGTACATTACTACGCCTTCTAGCTTGTCAGTATTGATGAGCTTCCAGTAGCCTCCCAATATAACTTCTGCTACCAGATACGGCTAGTCTTTTTCTTCTGCGGGATCGGGCGAAGTAGGTTAAGCAGCAATCCTTACTACCATATCCCCAACCTGAAATGGGTTTGGGCGTTTCACCGTTACTCGATTCTTAGATTCCTTATCTTTTACTGAGACAACTTCTAAACTCTTAATAAAATACTTGAAAGGACCAGCATCCCACTCACATCTCCTAGTGACAGCTGGGTTGATAATCGGATCAATTCCCCAAGCTTTAACGGAAGGAGGAATGACTGGTTGCAAAAAGGGTTGTTCAATGAGACTTACTTGTGTCCGGAATCTGCGAACAAATGCTGATGCGCTCTCTCCAGGCAGTTGCGTCACATTCGCGAGTTGTTGATACGACAACAAATAGTCTTCAGGGTTGGATGGCTTGTTGGAGACACTCTCAAGTATAAACACTGGGAAAGGACATACTCCCAGCTTCGCCTTGTTGTCGTGTATCCATGAGCACCCCAGGACCATATCATAATTTGGGTACTCTTTAACTATATGAAATTTTGCGTGTGTTAGAGCATCTCCCACCTTGATTTCAAGATTAATGCACCCATAAGCATCTCTGGATTCTCCTTCTGATTTTTTGATTATGGTTGGGTAATGAACAACTTCCTGCTTTGAAATCCTTGCATCTCTCATAGTCTTGACGGTGACAATGTTGAAGTCAGAGGCCGCGTCAATCAGTGTGTTGTCAAACTCGACATCTTTCAGGTGAGCGGTGGTTAGGAGTCCCCAGTTGCATCTATCAGTCATACTTTCCAGGAAAGGTTGGGGTTTGGGAGCGGCTTCCCTGACTGGAAACAGCCGCTTGCCTGATACAACACGGTTGAGGGCTGCAAATATGTCTTGACGTTGTGCCTTGGAGAAATACAAAATCTCACATAAATGCTACATCATAGACTGTACGGTTTTGTGGACGGAGTCCCCGGAAATCATGCATCTCCTGACATGAAAGGGATCTATGTGAACTCCTTCAGTGCCTAATTGAAGTTCTCCTGCATCCACTTTCTCTTTAAAAATGCGTTTCAATTTGTTGCAGTCACTGGTTGGGTGATTGACGAACCTATGGTAACGGCAATATTTGGGATTTGCCATTTCTTCTTCAGTTGGTGGACGTCTGAGAGGAGGTAGCTTGATGGCGTTATCTTGAATCCATGCTTCTAGGAGTTCGATTACTTTTTCAATCGGAAACGGGAAGGTTAGGGCAGCCTCTCCAGTTTCTTGTTGCTGTGCAGGCGTCTTAGTTGCAACTTTCCGGGTTTGAGATGTCTGCTGCGCTGGTGCCACACGTTTGGGTTGTTGTTCTGCCGCTGGAGCTTTTCTCTTTCCTCCTTCACTTACCACACTTAAAGAGGGTTGAGTGTTGTATTGTTTGTTAATGAGACGTATGTTTCCTCGAGTCTCATGTACGTCTTCATTCCTGGCGAGCCTGGTTCTTTCCAGCAAGGATGGTGTTGTTGTGTCCGACCGCTTAGCAGCTTCATGAAGTTCAGAGGATGTCTGGAAGCGTAGGTTCTCCAGTAAAGCGCGATAGACGGGTACCATGCCATTAATGCACATCTCCACCAATTGATGTTCAGTCACATTTGGATCATGACAATCTAGCGCTTGAATCCTAAATTTCTTGACATAATCATTTGGATGTTCATTGTTTCGCTGAAATATCCTTCCCAAGTATGATAAAGTGATTTGCTCAGACATAAATAAATATTTCTTGTAGAAAGTGGTAACCATTTCACACCAATTGGCTATGCTTTTTGGTGCAATGTTGTTGTACCAGGTGTACAACCTTCCCGTGAGTGGTTTTGAGAATTCTTTCAGGCGGAGGACGTGGTTATATTCATGCTCCCCTAGTGATTCCAAAAAATGAGAGATGTGTTCATGAGCGTTACCAGTACCATCATAAAGGGAGAACTGGGGAGAAGAATATCCTCTTTGAACTCTTTGCACGTCAGGAGGATAAGAAGGTTGGTGCTGATGAATGGTAGCTGGATTTTCCCTTCCTCGATTCTGGAGAAGCCGTTCCAGGTCCTCCCGTGTGATAAAGTTGGACTGTTGATTCTTTTCTGATGGTCGTTCAGGAGCTACACAAACTTCTTCATCCATAAAAATACGCCATGTTGAAGTATTTGCGCCAGGCGTCATGAAAGTGTTCCTTGTCTGCTCCATTTGGGGTTGACGCGGTTCTGGTGGTAATCTTTCCGTTAGCATCTTATGAAAAGTGAGTACCTCCTTCTGAGTTGTAGCCATGTCCGTCTGAGCTTTGGTAATAACTTCCTGCCTCTCCATTAAATCGACAATGGTAATATGAGGTTGGTTTCCTCTAGCTCCTCCAGTCTCTCGTCCCGACGAGGAAATGGTAACAACCCTGGTGACGATTGGAGGTGTCATGCTCGAAGAAATATTAGGAGTAGCAGCGGCTCTGGCTCTGGTAATAGGAGGCGTCACGCCAGAGGGGATGCTTCCGGCACTGCTGGTGTTGGTGATAGAGGATGTAACACCATGAGATGTGTTGACTGTGCTGGCAGGCGGTATATTGGTGTTAATAGCAGGGATAGTGGCGCCAGGAGTATTATCAGCGCCAGCAGCATCAAGATTGGTAACTGACCCAGACTTAAGATCCACCATCTTGAATTGAAAAAATTGAAATGAAATTAAAAATTGATTTCGCAACCGAGAGATTAATCTCCCACTGTGGTCGCCAATTGTTTTGGGGTAAAAACTAATTCTGTTGGAAATGGTAAATTTGGGTGTGCCGCCGAGAAACGAATCTAAAACCTAAACAAATGCACTTCACGGGAGTACTTTAGATTCAAGAGATCAATCTGTGCAATTATGTCCTAAACCAAGAAATGGCCGTTCCAGTCATGCTTCGGTCAAAAAATGAAGGAGAAGGGTTGATCTTAGGGAGGGAAGCGAAGAAGGTGTTGAGATCAGAATGGTTAACTCTGAAGGTGTGGATGTTTATGACTTGTATCAGAATGTGGAACTTGCTTATGGAATGTAAGCTATAAGTTCTTGGTGTTTTCTGAATACTTGTGTTGATAATCGTTGTCCTTTGTCGAAACAGGTTGAAAACCTATTTATACAGGTCATGATTGAGCGCACCCTGATCTCTCGTAGGAAGTGGAGACAGTTAAGTAGTGGAGAAGTGGGGTTGTGTAAAAAGTGGTGACCATCACGTTTCCTTCATGAGGGAAGACTTGTCAGCCTTACACCCACTAGTATCTTACTGCTATCAACCGTCCACCCTTTCCTGACACTTTCTCGTAATGGGCGCGTTGCACGCTGCACGCTGTAAACCGCCAGACCAATACCCCGGTGAGCATCCCCTAGTTTGTGACATGTTTGATGTCTCGAGTATTTTATTAAAAAATGTATGCGTAGCAAGTTGTTGAGTGAGTCTTGTTTGTAAGACCTAACTACTTTGACCAATCACGCGCGAGCTAGGCGGCGGGTGATCATATGCTACAAGTCAAGTTGTGAAACTTGCCGTAAGAAATAACATGTAATGCTCTATGGTTAAATAATTAAATTATTTGTGAAATCGTTATTTATAAAATATCGATTGCAATCGATGCATATAAAATAATCGATGCTCATGAAGCATCGTTGTTTAAGTTAGTCGCGGAGCCTAATGTCTTAAAAGGAGAATGACCGGTCATTTTCGAGAAGCTGCTGGGAGTCATTCATGCGTGCCAAAGGTAGGCCGACCGGTCCTTATAGGAGAGTGACGGCTGGCGACCACGACGAAATCTTATTGGTCGCCTAAGATTGAATCTAGGCCAGTCAATCCGGTTGGCGAACTTTGGCGGCCAAGATCATTTTGCGGCATCAATATACTACTGCTAACATAAATTAGGGTTTTGTAACTCATGCGGCCAACCCACTTTGGGTAATCGTTTAATGGATCCGCTTGTAAATTGAAAGGATTCTGATTAGCCTAAGCACTAGTGGGCTCGCCAGTGTGCATGATAGTGCTTGTCCGACCATGTTAGGAGGTGGCTAGACTTGATAAATCGACCGGCCAAAATGTACGGTCGTGATCGTTTTGAGACTGACATGGGCAGCCTATGTCCAATTCCTTAAGAAATTAAGTACGTCGACCAACCAACTTCCACTTTTAATTGAAAGTGCATGTTGTGCATTTAAAGCGATCTGATTGGTCGATAGGAAAGGGGGGCTGGCAAGCGGCAACATGGAGCGTGGCCGATCGGCCACGGGTGGCGCCTGCTGGAGCAGATCGGTCGGCCAAGTGGCGTGGCCACGCCTCCCTTTACAGCTGCTTTACTTACTGCAGTTCTTCTTTATTTCTTGTTTTCAACTTTTGGTAGGATTTTGCTCCTACTAGTCCATGGCGGATTAATTTCCTAGCTTACCAAGGTTTGGTCTCGACCAATAGGGTTTGAGATATTGCGCAGGCCGCAAAAAAGACCTAATTTTTATAAATTAGTAAAATTAGGTTAGAAAGATTGAATTTTGTGGGCTGACACAAAATCAATCAATCTCTGGTGAATTTTGTGCGTTCATACAAAATCACAAATTATATTTCAGAGGGCAGCATAACTTTGCGTGTCTCTAATTGAGTACTTCCATGCATATCTTACTCCTGACACTTCGGGAAATTCATGCTACTCTGCTGCGAGCAAACATTAATTGTCATGTCATGTCAACATCAAGAGTTCGGTTTGGGAACAAGGCATAGAATGAATACTCGACAGGCCATGCATTAAATGCAGGTGGAAGATAAAATTTACAGAATATTTGGGATTGTTGCTACACGCACCATTCTGGATAAATTTTATATATAAATATACTGAAATGCTTAATACATATGTAAGTAAAGAGGCCTGGGCACTCATTACTTTTAAATGGCTTAGTTTCTTTGCAGAACAACGGTGCATTAAATGCAAGGTTTCATCATTTTGTCCCTGAACTAAAAACCACCATCAACCGACTTGAAAGATACTTTAGGAATGATACTGTTCAAGTCAATATTACTAACCTCATGTGGAAGGATGATGTCGTCGTTGTATTCGCTACTTCTTCACATTCTTCAGATTTTCGGAGTAATACTTTTATGTCTCAACATTCCTATACTTTCTAGTCTAACCTAAACGAAATTTACTCTAATATTTAATCATGTAACTCTAGAAGAGTTTTGATACTAAAATATGACAACCAAACTTGATATACCAACGCTTGGTGAGTTCAACCGAGCTATGCTCTAACAACATCTTATATGATTTTTGTGAGACAGTCATTAGATGTTAGCTAGGGAAGTTTCGCATTGATCATTCGTGAAAAAACGGGGGTCCAAAAACCTCACCCAATATTTCACTTAGCAATCTGTAAGGACTAACTCCAATATACTTTTAGGAGAATCAACTAGATAGTCATACTCAATCTTAAGAAAAATTATATCAAAAAGTTATATCTCAATTTCTCGATTAAATCCGCAATCACACAAATAGGAATTTTCGAGCCTGATTGAATACATGAGAAATAACTTGAACGATATAAAAAACCAATGTTCAAGGATCAATCAATTTCAATCAAAAACCAAAGGTTGGATCTAACAATTGATCGATTCAACGCACAACCTGTGATATTTCAATTATATAATAAAATATAATGCGGAAAAGAAATAACACAGACACCAGAAGTTTTGTTAACGAGGAAATCGCAAATGCTGAAAAACCCCGAGATCGAGTACAGATTTGAACACCACACTATATTAAGCCGCTACAGATACTAGCCTACTACAAAACTAACTTCGGTCTGGACTGTAGTTGAACCCTAATCAATCTTACACTGATTAAAGGTACAGTTGCGTTCCTTACATCTTTGATCCCTGCAGAATACTACGCACTTGATTCCCTTAGCTGATCTCACCCACAACTAAGAGTTTCTACGACCCAAAGTCGAAGAATTGATAAAAAAATCTGTCTCACACAGAAAAGTCTATTGAATAGATAAATCTGTCTCCCACAGATATACCTACGAGTTTTTGTTCCGTCTTTTGATAAATCAAGGTGAACAGGAACACATTGATAACTCGGATTTATATTTCAGAAGAACAACCTAGTATTATCAATCACCTCACAATAATCTTAATCGATTAACGAAACAAGATATTGTGGAATCACAAACGATGAGACGAAGGTGTTTGTGACTATTTTCTATCTTGCCTATCGGAGATATAAATCTCAATCTAATCTTACGATTGTACTCAATCACGATAGAAAACTGCAAGATCAGATCACGCAACTACAGAGGAAACTTTTTATTTGATTGATAATTATATGAAGAAATAGTTGGGTCTAGCTTCACAATCCCAATGAAGTCTTTAAGTCGTTAACCTAAAGGGTTTCGTGAAAAACCTAAGGTTAAAGGAGAATCGATTCTACCATATGCAACTAGTATCACACAGGAGGTGTGGGGATTAGGTTTTCCAGTTGCTAGAGTTCTCCTTTATATAGTCTTCAAATCAGGGTTTGCAATCTAAGTTACCTTGGTAACAAAGCATTCAATATTCACCGTTAGATGATAACCTGATTAGATTCAAGCTAATATCTTTCAACCGTTAGATCGAACTTAGTTTCTTATACACAAATGTAGTGCACCTTCATTTAGGTTTGGGTAATCGTACCTAAACGTGTACACTTAGTTGGTTAAACAATAGTTATCCAATGGTTAGCCATATGAGCACTTTCATATCAACCTTATTCATCTTCACCGTAACTAGTTCAAGTGACTCAAATGAACTAGTTAGAGAGTTGTTCAATTGCTTAGATCTCATAGAAGTATACAAGACACAATCGAAGAAAAATCGATTTTGATTCACTCGAATCAATTCATGAACACTATAGCCAAGGTTTGCAAAGATTTCATTCCTTATTATATAAATGTTTTAGTTCATGAACAAACCGATTTTTAAAAGTAACCTTCTTAAGTATGAAAACGGGTACGCATACTTAAGTGACCGGATTGAGTTTGTTTTCAGTTCCAAACTCCAACAGAAATTCACGGACGTAAACTTTCCGCCAGTGTGCGTATGGGTACGCATACTTACACGGATTTCCAACAACCGCCTGTACGCGTACGGGTACACATACTTTGTTCCTGGTTTTGGACTTTTACGCAAATGTGAGAGCACACTATGTTTATATCCAAACATGGTTACTTGATCTAAACTCTCATTTCAATCATTGCAACTTTCTTAGAGGATGTTATAATAGTTGTTATCCATAAACTATTTTCATCAAAGCGATTTTCAAGTTATTTAAATAATCAACATGACTTTCGTCATGAGTAAAGATTAACTTGGCTAAAGCGAAAGCTTATCAACACATATTTTGAGAAATAGATAAGCGAGATAAACTCGGCTCAAAATAGCAAATGTGTATAATTGAAGTCTATATAGCAATGCGACTTTTGTCTCAAAATAGGAGATAAAATCGATAGACTTTTGAGTGATGGATAAGTTCAAGTCTCCACATACCTTTTGTTGATGAAGTTCCACAAGCTCCCTTGGGTAGTTCTTCGTCTTCATTCGATGAACGCCGTGGAGTCTAGATCTCAACTACAATTACTATCCTAGTCCGAGACTTAGCTATAAGTAGACTAGAAACCAAGACTTATAGTTTTGGCAACTAAACTTGACAAACAAGCTTAAGATAGCAACGCTTGCGAGTTCGACCGAGCAATGCTCTAATAATCTCCCCCTTTGTTAATTTTAGTGACAAAACTATCAATACATATGGAATACAAAATAAATAAACTTTGTAGCTTCTCTTCCGAATGCTTGATCTACTTGGTTCTTCAACATTACTCGAAATCTTCGTCACTTCCAAGTACTCCAATGATTCCAAATGTGTTCAAATCCGCATCATTGTTGTTGAAGATCCGTAACTATAACAATGAGGAAACAATAACTCTCAATCATTGTTATACAGTTTCGTAGTATTATTACACAGCATCAAAGTTCAATTGTATCACAACTTTGACAACAATACTATGGTGATATGTATCACTCCCCCTTAGTCAATACTTCATTTCACATGAAAACCACTCCCCCTTACATAATGATCCGAAAACCATATATATTTGTAGTGTGAACTACACATTAATTCTCCCCCCTTTTGTCAATAAAATTTGCAAATGTACGAAAATTAGTGGGATCCTAATGAAATTTCCATAGAGACACTTCATGACCAAAAGAAAAGAACATATCAACTTGTTTAGATGCAATCATATAGCCGAAACTAAATGCATTCATCAAGGAGTTTATAAAGATACAAGATAACCCCTATAATATTCCACAGCCGCACTCCCCACAAAGATTTGGCAATTAAGCACAAGTTCAATTAAGAACTCTCCTCCATAAAATGTCAATCTCGAAAGAACAACAAGAGCAACCTTACTTTCATAACAAAAGAAGGATTTCTTTGGATATTAACAAATCACATGAAACATGAATTTGTATCCATAAAATCTCAATTAAATTAACCACAAGAGAACCCATGATTAAATTAATCGGAAATGCTCACATAAGAAAACTTACGGAGCGGCACAGTATTTACATAAAGATATGGATCAGGGAAGATCAATACTGCGGAATACAAAAAGATTCATTCTATTTTTCATCACTATTTGCACAATGACATATAATAGACTTATAATCTTTGTAAACAAAAGTTCATCCTATCTTTCATCAATATTTGCATAAAGACATAATAGGCTTAACTTTTGTTTGTCAAAAGCTCATTCAATCTTTTATCAATACTTGCATACTGACATATGAGAGACTTAACTTTTGACCATGTATGGGACAATCACAGTTCACGGACGCAAACACACATATCCCATAACAAGTTGCAATATAAAACCATAAAGATTAATACTGCAAAATCATCTTCCAAATAAACTTTAGAATTTAAATAAATAAATCTAAAAACATTGTAAGATGAAAATTGTTGGAAATAGCTATGTGTACTCACAAAAATGGCTATTCCAAACCCTAGTTATCCTTCTTAAAATACAAGAATACATTCTCATAAGAAGTTTACTAGACAAAAACAAAAAAAGACAAGATAAGAAACAAAGAAAGACTCCTAAGTCACCAAAACCGAACATAAACTGAAATCAAATAGTCCTTTCAGAATCCTCACAAGCCTTGAGATCTTTGAGCTTGTGATTGACAGCATCCACTGCTTCTTCAGAGAAGACATCCTCATTGAGAAGTTCTTTAACATGTGTCTTTATGAGAACAAGGTCAGAATTAACCTTTTTCACCTCAGTTCTTAACACATCAAGACTCTTCATAGTGTCAATGAGTTGCAGTTTTGCTTCCTCAAAGTATTTAAGAAAATCATGAACCACTTCAGCATAAACCATATCCTCATTCTCAATATCTTGATGTGAATAGGCATAGTAGCATGAGGCATTAGGACAATCATCTTCTACTAGGGTTCTTTTCTTCCTCCCTTTAGACTCCAAACCAATACCTTTATTAAGAAAACCTCTTGCAAAATCACCAGAGCTAGAAGATGAAGACATTCTTGACAAAACAAAATAACCCAGAGTATGCGTACGTGACTCAAAAGGTTTGGTATTTAAATGGTTTCTACGGGAAGGTAACTTTTAGGGTTTCCAAAATTGATTCCTGACAGTAACACGGGTACCCGTACGAACACAACTTGACCCGAAAACAAAAACTCACACAAAAGATTGTACTTTTATGTCTCAACCGAATTTTTCCCTACGTGAATATTTTCACAAAATTTTGGCTCAATAAATTTCATATCTCCATAGAGACTCAATTTAGAGCACAAGAGTAGCAAGAAACTTAGTTGCAACAAACGCTTCTTCGAAGTTAAAGCAAAAAGAAACCAAATCGAAGAACATTTTCAGACACAACCAATACTTAAGCAAAGTTGTCTGTGGACAATAGTTTATCTATGGACGATAAGAAAATAGCTCAACTAAACAGAAGGCAATTTTGTCAAAAGTATACCTGATTATTAACACATCTTACTCAACAGGATTTTTATGAGTAAGTTTTCAACCCTTGTGATTAATTAGCACAAGAATGAGCCCTAAGCTCATTAAATGAACGGTGTTCACGGTTGAGTCTCTTTTTCCTTTCCAATCTAGGAAAGAATCCCTTTTGATGTGAAAAATTATCATAAAACTTACTGTCATCAAAATACGAGACACAATTTGAGTTCTTACCAAAAAAATCTTGACTAGAGGGAAAAGACAACCTATTGATGATCTCTTTATATCCTTCAATTATCTTGTTTAAGTTGTTTTTCATGTCATCATTTTTGCTCCCTTTTCCTGATACTTTATCCACATCAAAAACAATATTATCTCCCTTTTTGACAGAAGAGAATTCATGAGCTCTTCTTGGACGATTTTTGTTAAGAAGTCTGTTATGCTTTTGAGCATTTGAGGAACACATCGAACTGACTTTCCTGGTAGAATACACAGGGCGAGTACTGAAACCAATTGGTTTAGACATACGAATGTCAGTTACACCTTTGAGGATTAAATCTAAGGTGTGTTGAAGTTGAAAAATGGAATTGTTATTCAACCTAGAGTTTCTTTTTTGCTTATCATGCCCTTTTGAATCACAATAGAGACACACTTTCTGATCACAAGAGTGATTAGAGAGCACAGACTTAACATCATCGTTTGGAGATTTCTTCCTTCCATGTGATGTGGAACTTCCTTGATTAGAGGAGGTTATGAGCATATCTTTTCCAATAGGAAGGGATTCTGATTTTTCTTATGGAACTGGAACTCTTTCAGTTGAGACAGAAGCAGATGGTATAGTAGACCTTTTGGAACATCCTTAAATAAAGAGATTACTCAAGAGATGTTCAATTCCCAAAGCATCCTTTTTGAGGTTCGCCTCGAGTAAGATACATGATGACCGAACTTCAGCGTTTTCCTTGCAAGGATCTTTTTCTTTAGAGTCACAATATCTCACTATACCGAGAAGGACATTGACATTGTTTTTCAAACGATTAATTCTATCAGTCTGGATTCTAACAAGATTTAGAATCAGTTTACTCTCTTCAGCTGCTTCCCTTTCATTAACTGAGTCAGACTCATTTGAAGGGTAATCGGGGTAACACATGTCAATGTCAGTATATTTCATTAGAACACTAGGTTCGTCTATATTTGAGATTGACAAATCTTTCTCTTTAATAGACATTATAGAAACAAAACTTTTGCTTCTGGTGACGCTTTTATCAGAGATAACACTTCTGTCCATAGAGTCAGATCGCTACAAACACAGACTTATGAGGTTTTAAACGTGTTTGCCTTCTCTGATACCAATTGAAAAAGTGGGGGTACAGCAACCTCACCCAATATTTCGCTTAGAAATCTATATGGACTAACTCCAATATACTTTCAAGAGAATCAACTAGACAGTCAGACTCAATCTTAAAAAAAGTATATCAAAGAGTTATATCTAAATTTCTCGATTTAATCCGCAATTAAAATTAACAAATAGGAATTTGCGAGCCTGATTGGATACAAGAGAAATAACTTGAACGGTACCAAAGACCAATGTTCAAGGATCAATCAATTTCAATCAAAAACCAAAGGTTGGATCTACCAATTGATCGATTCAACGCACAACCTGTGATATTTCAATTATATAACAAAATATAATGCGGAAAAGAAATAACACAGACACCAGAAGTTTTGTTAACGAGGAAACCGAAAATGCAGAAAACCCCCAGGACCTAGTCAAGATTTGAAAACCATACTGTATTAAGCCGCTACAGATACTAGCCTACTACAAAACTAACTTCGGTATAGACTGTAGTTGAACCATAATCAATCTCACACTGATTCAAGGTACAATTGCATTCCTTATGTGTCTGATCCCAGCAGGATACTACGTAATTGATTCCCTTAGCTGATCTCACCCACAACTAAGAGTTGCTACGACCCAAAGTCGAAGACTTGATAAACAAATTTGTCTCAAACAGAAAAGTCTATTGAATAGATAAATCTATCTCCCACAGATATACCTACAAGTTTTTGTTCCGTCTTTTGATAAATCAAGGTGAACAGGAACCAATTGATAACCCGGACTTATATTCCCGAAGAAGAGCCTAGTATTATCAATCACCTCACAATAATCTTAATCAATTAACGAAATAAGATATTGTAGAATCACAAATGATGAGACGAAGGTGTTTGTGACTCAGCAAGATCAGATCACGCAACTACAGAGAAAATAGGTTGGTCTGGCTTCACAATCCCAACGAAGTCTTTAAGTCGTTAACCTACAGGGTTTAGTGAAAAACCTAAGGTTAAAGGAGAATCGACTCTAGCTTATGCAACTAGTATCACACAGGAGGTGTGGGGATTAGGTTTCCCAGTTGCTAGAGTTCTCCTTTATATAGTCTTCAAATCAGGATTTGCAATCTAAGTTACCTTGGTAACAAAGCATTCAATATTCACCGATATATGAAACCCTGATAAGATTCAAGCTAATATCTTTTAACCATTATATCGAACTTAGCTTGTTATACACAAATAAAATGCACCTTCATTTAGGTTTGGGTAACTGTACCTAAACGTGTACACTTAGTTGGTTCAACAATAGTTAACCAATGGTTAGCCATATGAGCACTTTCATATCAACCTTATTCATCTTCACCATAACTAGTTCAAGTGACTCAAATGAACTAGTTAGAGAGTTGTTCAATTGCTTAGATCTCATAAAAGTATACAAGACATAATCGAAGAAAAATTGATTTTGATTCACTCGAATCAATTCATGAACATTATAGCCACGGTTTCCAAAGGTTGCATTCCTTATTATATAAATGTTTTAGTTCATGAACAAACCGATTTTAGAAAGTAACCTTTTTAGGTATGCAAACGGGTGCGCATACTTAAGTGACCGGATTGAGTTTGTTTTCACTTCCAAACTCTAGCAGAACTTCATGGACGTGAACTTTCCGCCAGTATGCGTATGGGTACACATACTTACCCGGATTTCCAGCAACCGCAAGTACGCTTACGGGTACACATACTTTAGGTTCCCGGTTTTGGACTTTTACACAAATGTGAGAACACACTATGTTTATATCCAAACATGGTTACTTGATCTAAACTCTCATTTCAATCATTGCAACTTTATTAGAGGATGTTATAATAGTTGTTATCCACAAACTATTTTCATCAAAGCGATTTTCAAGTTATTGAAATAATCAACATGACTTTCGTCACGAGTAAAGATGAACTTGGCTAAAGCGAAAGCTTACAACCACATATTTCGAGAAATAGATAGGCGAGATAAAATCGTCTTGAAATAGCAAATGTGTATAATTGAAGTCTATATAGCAATACGACTTTTGTCTCAAAATAGGAGATAGAATAGATAGACTTTTGAGTGATAGATAAGTTCAAGTCTCCACATACCTTTTGTTGATGAAGTTCCACAAGTTCCCTTGAGTAGTTATTCGTCTTCATTCGATGAACGCCATGGAGTCTAAAGCTCAACTACATTTACTATCCTAGTCCGAGACTTAGCTATAAGTAGACTAGAAATCAAGACTTATAGTTTTGGCAACTAAACTTGACAAACAATCTTGAGATAGAAACGCTTGCGAGTTCGACCGAGCAATGCTCTAACAATTCGATCACTTGAAAATTACTTGAAGCTAATGGTATGTGTGAGAATACCATTGTCATCTTCTAAGGATGTTTCAATGATTGAAATGAGAGTTTAGAACAATTACCGATGTCTGGTTGCTACACGGTTTGCATACCTAGTATGCGAACTTTTTTATAACGATTCAAGTCCGGAACTCTTGTTTGCGTACCTAGTATGCGAACGGATTTACTTGAGAAGGTCCAGAAATATTGTTTGCGTACTTAGTATGCAAACGGGATTACCTGAGTTGGGTCCGGGATGGTTGTTCGCAAACCGGATTTGCAAACGACTTGACTAGGCCAAGGTCCGGAGCTGCTGTTCGCATACCCAGTTTACGAACTCAGTTGTTAAGTTTTAAAATCGATTATGTATGATTCTCATACTCATGAACTAAAACATTTATGATTTAAGGAATGCAAATTAACTTTGCAAACCGTGGCTTAATTCTTATGAATTGATTCTTGTATAAGTACTTTGTACGATTACGAATCAATCTGATTTTATTTCAATTTTTTCATATATTTTTCTATGAGATAGTGAACAATTGAACAACTCTATTTGACGCACAATTAGATTCATTTGATTATGTTTCATGATTGATTGATCATCATATTTGATCTAGATGTGTTAGATGAATATGGTTAAGACAAAAGTGTTCATATGGCTAACTTCGGTTAACTGTTATTGAGCCAACTCAATATACACGTTTAGGTACGGTTACCCATATCTAAATATAAGTATATTTCATTTGTGTGTAACAAGCTAAGACCATCTAACAGCGGAGAATGATTGCTCAATTTCTAAGCAGACTTAGCTTGAATCTTAAATCAGGAGTTCATCTAACGGTGAATATTGAATGCTTTGTTACTAAGCTATCTTAGCTTTGATTGTAAGCAACCCTGTTTTGAAAGGCTATATAAGGGAGAACTCTATCAACTGGAAAACCTAATCCCGGCACTTTCCAGTGTCCTAGTTGCAAACTAGAGTCGATTCTCCTTTAACCTAAGTTTTTCCAAAACCATATTAGGTTAACGACTTGAAGACTTCATTTGAAGCCAGATCCAACTATTTTCTCTGTAGTTGCGTATTCTGATCTTACTTGTTCTATCATATTAAGTTTTATCTTAATATTTACTCAAGATTTATCTCGGATAGGTAAGATATAAAAAGTAATGCAATCTTATGAGAGGACATTATGAACAATATCCTTATGTATACAAAAGATTTCTCTTAAAGTATACTTGACTTTGTATGAAGAAGAATCGAAACCATATCTTTATCAAGAGGTTCAAGAAGGAAGTTTTACAAATTTCGGAAGTATTTCCATAAATTGAAAATATATACAAGTAAAGAAAGTCATTTTCCTCCTTTTTTTGGGTTACATAAAATAACCGAAACTTATCTTATCATGTACATAAATATATGCCGTATTGTCAAAATAATTAAAAAAAAAAACGGCATAAAGATAAATTTTTGAACAATCAGTGATTTCTGATTGACTTTCTTTTTCTTCTCATACTATGTAGCAGATTGTTGTAGGAGATCCTTGTATCAATACCATTGGATACCTTTAGATCATTTTTGAGTCTAATGATTAGATGTTCATAATCATCTTAATCTAAGATCAACACTTGATTGTTTTTTTTTAAATTTTCTTTAGATATCTCTTTTGTGGTTCTTACTTCAGACTTGGGCATCCATTTGTAGGTGGATTTAGGATGAAGATATTGTTGCATATCTTGCATCACTATTCTTTTCCAAGTTGAAACGTCAGATCTTGTTTTCCCATTGATAAAGGCATTATCTTTTTATATCATTGCTCATTTTAGAGATTACTCTTGTAGAACTGGGACGTGAACTATTATTAAAATAATTCTTTTGTCTCAAATTAAGAGAGTAGTGATGATCTGAGTTTTTATGAGAAGTAAGTTTACTCAATTCTTCTGATACAAAAGACAGAGTATCCTGCATCTTACAAATTTTACTATTTCTTTGCAAATGATCTTTATTTCCATAAAAATAACAGTATTATCAAATGAAGTACAAGTTTTAATGTTACCTTTTTGTGGATTTCCCGTTTTTTGAGTTTTATGATTCTCAATCTTTGGAATTTTAATTATTTGATCACATGAAGATGTACTTTCTTCATGAATTTTACTTGAAGACTTTGACTGATCATGACCTTCAGTAGTCTTATGAAGATCTTCTAGTGTGGAAGAACTTGTAGCTTTAACAAACTTTATCTCTTTGTTGTTGGTGGGAGCCTCTATTCCTTTGTAGCCCAAACCTCGTGTGTCACGATGAACTCTTCCTACATCCAACAGAAAGGATAAGTTGTTTGTGCTATTATTGAATTTTGTTAGCTTTGTAATCTCTTCTTCCAATGTTCTGATTTCATCACGAGTATTGACAAGATCAGCCTCAAGAAGTTTTTCTCGAGAGAGAAGAAACTCTTTTTTTTTCTTCAAACATAAGATGTTTACAATTAATCCTTGCTTCAGTTTAAACAAATATTGTTTTCTGCAGAGATTCTCATAATCAAGAGATTTTGAGTTAAAATTTTCTTTGCAGTCTTTAAGAAGATATCAAGTATTCTGAAACCCACTATGATATCCAGGAAAAACTTTTCTTAGTTTCATATTTTCTCTGCAAATAGGAGTGAGGAGACCAATAACATCTGAGGTAGATAGCTTTTTCATGGATATAACACCTAGAAGTGAAGAAAATTCTGAAATATCTTCTTCTACATCTTGATCAATTTCTTAATCACCATCATTGGAAATTTCATCCAGTTGTTTTTCAAGGTGAGTTTCCCAGTCATCAGAATCTTCATTATTACATTGATCAACTTGTTCAGTAGATTCACAAGAGATGACTTTGTCAGATATTGATTTCTAACAGATGCTTTCTTTATCTTGTTTTTTGTTAAATGAATCATATACAAGTTCAACTATACCATCCTGATTCAAATCTTATAGGTTGGATCGCACCAAACACAGATTGTTAGATCTTTTCGTGTTTGCCTGCTCTGATACCAATTGAAAAGATGAGGGTACCAAAATAAACCATAACCTTTTAAATATCAACATATAAGTCTGATATCAAGTGTGATCGTATACGGACAAAGTCGAGACAATACAACAACTATGGTATACACTTTGTGTGATCGTTTATGGATACGAGATCGAGACAATACAACAACAAAGTGTTCACTTGATGATAGGTACGGTATAAATGCAGAAAAACCTTGGGACCTAGTCCAGATTTGAACACCACACTGTATTAAGCCGCTACAGACACTATCCTACTCCAAGTTAACTTCGGACTGGAATGTAGTTGTGCCCTAACCAATCTAACACTGATCAAGGTACAGTCGCGTTCCTTACGCCTATGAATCCTAGCAGGACTCTACGCAGTTGATTCCCTTAGCTGATCTCACCCACAACTAAGAGTTGCTACGACCCAAAGTCGAAGACTTGATAAACCAATATGTCTCACACAGAAAAGTCTATTTAATAGATAAATCTGTCTCCCACAGAAATACCTAGAAGTTTTTGTTCCGTCTTTTGATAAAGCAAAGTGAACAAGAACCAATTGATATACCGGACTTATATTCCCGAAGAACATCCTAGAAATATCAATCACCTTAAAATAATCTTAATCGTATGGTAGCGAAACAAGATATTGTGGAATCACAAACGATGAGACGAAGATGTTTGTGACTAATTTTTATCTTGCCTATCGGAGAATAAATCTCGAGCAAATCTTAGAGAAGATAGTACTCAATATGATAGAAAACAGCAAGATAAGAACACGCAACTACAGAGAAATAGTTGGGCTTGGCTTCACAATCCCAATGAAGTCTTCAAGTCGTTAACCTACAGGGTTTCGTGAAAAACCTAAGGTTAAAGGAGAATCGACTCTAATCACAACTAGTATCACACAGGAGGTGTGGGGATTAGGTTTCCCAGTTGCTAAATTTCTCCTTTATATAGTCTTCAAATCAGGGTTTGCAATCACTGCTACCTTTGTAACAAAGCATTCAATATTCACAATTAGATGAAAACTGATTAGACTCAAGCTAATATCTTTCAACCGTTAGATCGAACTTAGCTTGTTACACACAAATGAAAAGTGACTTCATTTAGATATGGGTAACCGTACCTAAACTTGTACACCTTGTTGGCTCAACAATAGTTAACCGAAGTTATCCATAAGAACATTTTCATATCAACCATATTCATATTAACCATAACTAGTTCAAGTGACTCAAATGAAACTAGTTCTAGCGTTGTTCAATTGTTTATATTTTCATAGAAGTATACAAGACACAATTGAAGCAAAATCGATTTTGCTTCAATCGAATTAATTCACGAACATTATAGCCACGGTTTGCAAAATATTGCATTCCTTAATATATAAATGTATTAGTTCATGAACAAACCAATTTTAGAACATAACCTACTCAAGTATGCAAATGGGTACGCATACCTAAGTAGCCGCACTTGGATTGTGTTCGCCAGTATGAAAACGGGTACGCATACTGTCGTACACTTCCAAACTTCAGTTGAAACCAGTACGCGTACATGTAAGCATACTCTAGCTCCTGGACTTTACCTGACCAACCAGTACGCATACGGGTATGCATACTTAGTTCCGATCTTGGAACAACACATATGAAAGTACACATACTGTGCTTATAATCAGTGTTCTAAACTCCCATTTCAATCATTGAAACATTCTCGGAAGACGACAATAGCTGTCTCACACAAACTAGTAGCTTTAAAGCAATTTTCAAGTGATCGAATGATCAATACGAAACATTCTGAGTCTACATCAAATTACTGTCTTACAAAAATCATGTAAGATGTTACAAGGCGATTTTCACATAATCATCTTTTGACTTTCGTCAATAATATAAGATGAACTTGGTTAAAGAAAAAGCTTACCAACACATATTTCGAGAAATATGTAAGCGAGTAAAACTGAGCTCAAAATATTAAATGTGTATAATCGAAGTCTATATAGCTATACGAATTTTGTCTCAAATAGGAGATAGAGTAGATATACTTTTGAGTGATAGATGAGTTTAAGTCTCCACATACCTTTTTTTGATGAAGTTCTACAAGCTCCCCTTAGTAGTTCTTCGTCTTCAATCGATGAACGCCGTGAAGTCTAATGCTAAACTACACTTTCTATCCTAATCCGAGACTTAGCTATAAGTAGAATAGAAATCAAGACTTATAGTTTTTGCAACTAAACTTGACAACAAGCTTGAGATAGCAACGATTGCGAGTTCGACCGAGCAGTGCTCTAATAAAAACACTTGATACCCAACAATAAAGAAGATACCAAACAATAAGTCAAACAAATTGACACATTTTTTCTTAACCGTAAACAATTGAATCACATATACCCACATCCATACACAATATAATGGAATATGTCAATTGTACCAAAATTTTGTTAAGCAAAAGCAAAATATATGCAATATAAACATGCTTTTCTTAAACAGGATAACGATTTGTTAGAGCACTGCTCGGTCGAACTCGCAAGCGTTGCTATCTCAAGCTTGTTTGTCAAGTTTAGGTGATCAAAACTATAAATCTTGATTTCTAGTATACTTATAGCTATGTCTCGGATTAGGATAGAATGTGTAATTGAGCTTTAGACTTCATGTCGTTCATCGATTGAAGACGAAGATCTACTGAGGAGAGCTTGGAGGAACTTCATCAACAAAAGATATGTGCAGACTAAAACTTATCTGTCACTCGGAAGTCTATTATATTTCATCTCCTAATGAGACTAAGTCGTATAACTATATAGACTTTACGTTATATACATTTGATATTTCGAGCTGAGTTTAACTCGCTTATATCTTTCTCGAAATATGTGTTGGAAAGCTTTTTTATTTAACTACGTTCATCATTATTATTGACGAGTTTAGTTGGAAACAATTTATTTGTTGGAAACTAAATAATGAGTCAAAAGATGATCATGTGAAAATTTCCTTGAAACATCTTACAAGAATTATGTGAGAAAATCATTTGATGTAGACTCATAATGTTTCGTATTGATCATTTGATCACGTGAAAATTACTTATAAGCTAATAGTTTGTGTGAGACAGCTATTGTCGTCTTCTAAGGATGTTTCAATGATTGAAATGGGAGTTTAGAACAAATAACTATTATATGGATATAACACGGTATGCATACTAGTATGCAAACTGTTGTAGTGTTATTCGGGTCCGGGAACAAAGTTTGCATACCAGTATGCGAATGATTTTAACTGCCAAAGTCCGGGAACCAAGTGTGCGTACCAGTACGTGAACAGTTTCACAAGAGTTAGGTCTTGTACGACAGTATGCATACCCGTTCGCGAACTGTCGGACGTGACAAAAGTCCGGAACTCTAGTTTGCATACCCGTTTGCAAACTGAGTTAGTTTAAGTTCTAAAATCGTCTAAGTATGATTTCATACTCATGAACAAACACATTTATAAATTAAGGAATGCAATCTTTGCAAACCGTGGCTAAATGTTCATGAACTGATTCTTTTGAATCAGTACAATTTTGTTTCAATTGTGTCTTGTTTACTTCTATGAGAATATAACAATTCAAAAACTCTATGAGTGACATAATTAAATTCATTTGATTATTATTTGATCTAGAAGTGTTAGATGAATGTGGTTAATACAAGTGTTCATATGGCTAACTTCGATTAACTGTTATTGAGCCAACTCAATATACACGTTTAGGTACGGTTACCCATATCTAAATGGAGGTATATTTCATTTGTGTGTAACAAGCTAAGACCATCTAACGTTGGAGAGATATTGCTTTGGTTTTAAGCAAACTTAGCTTGAATCTTAAATCAGGATTTCATCTAACGGTGAATATTGATTGCTTTATTTCAAAGCTATTAACCCCTGATTTGAATACTATATAAGAGAGAACTCTAGCAACTGGAAAACCTAATCCCCACACCTCATGTGTGATACTAGTTGCTTACTAGATTCGATTCTCCTTTAACCTAGGTTTTTCCTAAAACCATTATAGGTTAACGACTTAAAGACTTCATTGGGATTCTGAAGCCAGACCCAACTATTTTCTATGTAGTTGCGTGTTCTGATCTTACATGTTCTATCGTATTGAGTACGATCTTCTCTAAGATTTTCTCGAGATTTATCTCCGATAGGTAAGATATAAAAATTAATCAAAAAGCTCTTTTGTCTCATTCTTTGTGATTCCACAATAACTTGTTCTACTACCATATAGTTAAGTTATTTCGAGGTGATTGATATTTCTATGATGTTCTTCGGGAATATAAGACCAGATTGTCAATTGGTTCTGTTCACCTTGATTTATCAAAAGACGGAACAAAAATATGTATTTCTATGGGAGACAGATTTATCTATCAGAATAGACTTTTCTGTGGGAGACAGATTTATTTATAAAGTCTTTGACTTTGGGTCGTAGCAACTCTTAGTTGTGGGTGAGATCAGCTAAGGGAATCAATTACGTAGAGTCCTGATTAGATTCAGAGGCGTAAAGAACACGACTGTACCTTAATCGGTGTGATACTTGGTTAAGGATCAACTACATTCCCGTCCGAAGTTAACTTGTAGTAGGCTAGTGTCATTAGTGGATTAATATAGTGTGGTGTTCAAATCTGGACTAGGTCCCGGGGTTTTTCTACATTTGCGGTTTCCTCGCTAAAAAAACTTATGGTGTCTGTGTTATTTCTTTTCCGCATTATATTTATTTATATAATTGAAATATCACAGGTTATGCGTAGTTCAATCAATTGGTAAATCCAACCTTTGGTTGTTGATTGAAATTGATTGACGCTTGAACATTGGTCTTTGTTACCGTTCAAGTTGTTTCTCATAATAATCAGGCTCGTGGATTCCTCTCTGTTTGATTTGATGATTACATTGAGAAACAGAGATATAACTTTTGGATATATTTCCTTGATTGAGTCTTAATGTCTAGTTGATTCTGTTGGAATTATATTGGAATTAGTCCATACATATTGCCGAACGAAATATTGGGTGTGGTTGTTAGCCCCCCGCTTTTTAAATTGGTATCAGAGCAGGCAAACACATTAAAGACCTCATAAGTCTGTGTTTGTAGCAATCTGACTCTATGGACAGAAGCGCTATCTCTATAAACGTACCGTCAGTCTTCGATGGCTCGAATTACTTATGGTGGAAACTTTCTATGCGTTCCTTTCTTCAAGCACATGATTTTCAATCATGGGTTTATGTTGTTAATGGCTATAATCCCCTAATGGTTACACTAGACAGTGTAACTATTGCAAAGGATATTGGTAGGTATGAGCCTGACGAGGTTCTCGCTGCAAAGCAAAATTATAACAGATTAAATGCTATCATACATGCCATTACCCCATATCTTCAGCACCATGTGACTACGTGTACTTGGTCTAAAGATGCTTGATATATCGTAGAAACCCTATTTGAAGGGAATACCTCTGAAAAGGAAGCTAGGCTTCGAAACCTAAATTATGATTGGGAAAACCTTCATATGGCTGATGAAGATTCATTTGATGAGTTTAATCACAAAGTGTCCGAAATTGTTTATGCTTCTTTTGCATTGGGTAAGACTATTCCTGAAAAGGACATTGTGATGAAAATTCTCAGATCGTTTCCAGCTAGATACGATTTTAAGAATCATGCCATCATTGAAGGAAATAACCTTGGTACACTTTCCATACACTCACTTATTGGAAAATTAAGAGTTCTTGATCATGATCAGAACACAGTCATATTTTCCACGTTCAATGCTGTGACCAACTCAAGTAATTCTACTAACTTGTCTTGGGCTGATGAATGTTGTCCAAATTATATTGATCCTGATAGGTCATTGATTTTACAAAAGATCAAGGATATTGTGAGAAGAAGAAAAAGATCTTAGGAACATCTCCCTCTCTCCCTCTCTGATGCTTCAGATGATTCAATACAAGAAAAATCATATCAGTTGGTCAATTCGCATTCTTCCAAAGTTTGCATTGAAATTTCAGCTCTCACAGCAAAAACTTCTACTAACTTAAAATTTGATTCAGAATGGGAGTCTGACACTGATATTTTTGAATTCTCGGATAAAAATAAAGAAATTCACTAAGAAAATCTTCAACTAAAGATGACGTTGGAGCAACTTGAATCATCACTTCAGGTGAAAAACCTTGAGATTGACTGTCTTAATGATGAATTTACCTAAACCCTGTCTCTAAAAGAAAAAGAGATTAATACTCTCAAGTGTGACATGCAAAGATTGTCTGGAAGCTCTGACAAGATTTTATTAATGTTATTTTGTCAGAAGTGTTTTGGAAACACAAATGGTTTAGGGTTCAAAAGCAAGATTGCAAGCACAAACAACTCTTTTGTTCCGGCCGGTTCTGGAATAATGGATGTTAAAAGTTGTGATAAACTGGAGTCAAATCAGCAAAACGAAAATTCGTCTTTGAGTTGTTTGTTTTGTGGAAATGTGAATCATGTTCAAAGTAAGTATTAAAAATTCAAGAAGAACAACAAACGAATTGCCAAACTTCATAATGACATGAAAAGGATGAATCTGGCTTTGGGTAACCAACAGGGAACTCCTGAAGACAAGAACAAGTCTAAGAGAACAAGAGTTAGACGAGTTATACAACAAACCTTTATAAGTCACCATGTGGCACAAGATGTGAGCATTATGCTCACCCCATCACCATTTAATTATAGTGATGTATGCGTCCTCATTATTAACTTGAGAATATGAGGATTACATCAAGGTTTCTCAAGTCTTGTATAGTTGTTATTTACTTACCCTTGATTATTTAAGTTAAAATTTGCAATTGAATATTTCTTATCAAAAATAAATAATGGATCGTGAACCGTGAAGACTTTGTCAAAGTTCTTTTTCGGGTTTCCTTATCCGGTGCTCTATTTATATTCATTTGTAATCAAAATGCCCTTCACCCTTTTTTCTTTGAAAGATGCAGTATCATGGCTCCTGTAACTAGAAGTGCCACAAAAAGGGATACAATAGAAGTAGTTAATGTGTATCTGTGTGAAGGAATCCAATCCTCAAGGAAGAAAAATTAGAAGTGTACAAATGATGAAAAAGGTTCTTCCTCTAACTGTTTTTTATCTATTTGTCAAAATGATAATAACTATAGGGCTATAGTGGAGGATTTCATCAGCAAAAGAAATGATTTAAAATCTCAAATCATGTTCTCTTTAGAAAAGATAGCTCACAATGAACAAATGTTATATCTGACAAAGAACACTCTGTGTGAACTGAAAAGAGAACTTCGTAAGTTAACTGATATTTCTGAAGATCTGGAGGAATTAAATGATCCCATAATCAATGGGTTCTTCAATAATGAGAAGGAATTCTCAGTAGATGCCCTGAGAAAGATCTACAATGTCTAGGAAAATTCTTATGAGAATTTATTCTAGTGTTTTAAAAAGGATAACTAGGGTTTGGAATAACAAATATTGTGATTACACATAGCTATTTCCAATGACGTTCATTTTGCAAGATTTATTTATTTAAAAATCTAAGTTATTTGGAAGATGATTTTGCAGTATTAATCTTTATGGTTTTCTATGTTGCAAAATTTTTATGGGATATGTGTGTTTATGTCCGTGAACTATGATTATCTCGTATGTCAAAAGTTACGTCTATTATGTCTATACGCAAATATTGATAAAAGATAGAATGAACTTTTGAATATTCCGCAGTATTGATCTTTCCCTGATCCACTTCCATGTGAAAGTACTGTATGGCTCTGTAAGTTTACTTATGTTGAGAATTTCCAATTAAATTAATCATTAAGGTCGCTTGTGGTTAATTTGTTTAAGTTTACTGGATACAAATTCATGTTTCATATGATTTGTTAATGTCCAAAGAAATCCTTCTTTTCTTGTAAAAGTAAGGTCGCTCTTGTTGTTCTTTCGGGAATGACATTTTATGGGGGAGAGTTCTTAATTGAACTTGTGTTTAATTGCCAAATCTTTGTGGGCAGTGCGACTGTGGAATATTGTAGGAGTTATCTTGTATTTTTATAAACTCTTTAATGAATACACTAAGTTTCGACTATGTGAAATCATCAAAACAAAGTTGATATGTTCTCTTTTAGTCATGAATAATCTCTTTGAGAATTTCATTATGATCCCACTAGTTTTCTTAACTTTGCCAATTTATATTGACAAAAAGGGGGGGAATTATTTTGTAGTTCACACTACATACATATGGTTTACGGATCATTATTTAAGAGGGAGTGGTTTTCATTGTGAGATGAAGTATTGACTAAGGGGGAGTGATACATATCACCATAGTATTGTTGTCAAAGTTGTGATACAATTGAACTTTGATGTTGTGTAATAATACTATGCCACTGTATAACAATAATTGAGAACACCTGTTTTATTATTGTTATGGCTACGGATCTTCAACAACAATGATGATGAGTTGAACACGTTAGAAATCACCGAAGTACTTGGAGTGATGAAGAATTCAAGGAATTTTGAAGAACCAAGGAAATCAAGCATGTTGGATGAGAAGCTACAAAGTTTATTTATTTTGTAATCCATATGTATTGATAGTTTTGTCACTAAAATTGACAAAGGGGGAGATTGTTAGAGCATTGCTCGGTCGAACTCACAAGCGTTGCTATCTCAAGCTTGTTTGTAAGGTTTAGGTGATCAAAACCATAAGTCTTGATTTCTAGTCTACTTATAGCTATGTCTCGAATTAGGATAGAATGTGTAGTTGAGCTTTAGACTTCACGACGTTCATCAATTGAAGACGAAGATCTACTGAGGAGATCTTGGAGGAACTTCATCAACAAAAGGTATGTGGAGACTAAAACTTATCTATCACTCAGAAGTCTATTCTATTCTATCTCCTAATGATACTAATTCGTATAACTATATAAACTTTTACATAATACACATTTTATATTTCGAGCTAAGTTTAACTCGCTTATATCTTTCTCGAAATATGTGTTGGAAAGATTTTTTCTTTAACTACATTCATCATTATTCTTGACGAGTTTAGTTGAAACAATTTATTTGTTGGAAACTAAATAATGAGTCAAAAGATGATTATGTGAAAATTGCCTTGAAACATTGTTAGAGCACTGCACGGTCGAACTCGCAATCGTTGCTATCTCAAGCTTGTTTTTCAATGTTAGTGATCAAAACTATAAGTCTTGATTTCTAGTCTACTTAAAGTAATGTCTCAGACTAGGATAGATTGTGTAGTTGAGCATTAGACTTCACGGCGGTCATTAATTGAAGACGAAGAACTACTAAGGAGAGCTTGTGGAACTTCATCAACAAAAGGTATGTGGAGACTAAAACTCATCTATCACTTGGAAAGTCTATTTCTACTCTATCTCCTATATTGAGACAAAAGTCGTATTATGATAGTTTTCGATTATACACATTTGAGATCTCGAGCTGAGTTTAACTCGCTTACATATTTCTCAATATATGTGTTGGTAAGCTTTCGCATCAACCAAGTTCATATTATATTCTTAACAAAATTCAAAAGATGATCATGTGAAAATCGCCGAGTAATATCTTACATGGTTTGTGTGATACAATCATTTGGTGTAGACTTGGAATGTTTCGTTAGGATTATTTAAATATCTTGAAAATTGCTTTGATGCTAATAGTGTGTGAAAACGGCTATTGTCATCCTCTAAAAAAGTTTCAATGATTGAAATAAGAGTTTGGAACTAATGGCTTATAAACATAGTATGCATTCTTGCATGTATGTGATCCTTGACCGGAACTAGAGTATGCATACCCGTATGCGTACTTGTAGTTGTGGAATTCCGGGTATCAAATACACATACCGGTGCGCGTACTTGCGTAAGGTATAGGTCCACAAATTTCTGCTGGGTTTTGGAAGTGTACTTAGGTATGCGTACCCATATGCATACTTGAGTTATTAAAGTTCTAAAATAGGTTGGCTCATGAACAAATACATTTATATAATAAGGAAAACATTCTTTGAAAACCGTGGATATAATGTTCATGAATTGATTCGAGTGAATCAAACCGATTTTGCTTCAATTGTGTTCTTGTATACTTCTATGAGAATATACCAATTGAACAACTCTTTAACTAGTTTCATTTGAGTCATTTGAACTAGTTATGGTTAAGATGAATAAGGTTGATATTAGAGTGTTCATATAGCTAACCTCGGTTAACTACTGTCGAGCCAACATGGTGTACACGTTTAGGTACGGTTACATAAACCTAAACGAGGGTACATTTCATTTGTGTATAACAAGCTAAGTTCGATCTAATGGTTAAAAGATGTTAGCTTGTATCTAATCAGGTTTTCATCTAACAGTGAATATTGAATGCTTTGTTACCAAGGTAACTTAGATTGCAAACCCTGGTTTGAAAACTATATAAAGGAGAACTCTAGCAACTGGGAAATCTAATCCCCACACCTCATGTGTGATACTAGTTGAAACTAGAGTCAATTCTCCTTTAACCTTAGGTTTTTCACGAAACCCTGTAGGTTAACGACTTGAAGACTTCATTGGGATTGTGAAGCCAGACCCAACTTTTTTCTCTGTAGTTACGTGTTCTGATCTTGCCCTGTTCTATCGTATTGAGTACTATCTTCTCTAATATTTTCTCGAGATTGATTCTCCGATAGGATGGATAAAAAGTAGTCACAAACATCTTCGTCTCATCATTTTTGATTCCACAATATCTTGTTTCGCTACCATACGATTAATATTATTGTGAGGTGATTGATAATACTAGGCTGTTCTTCGGGAATATAAGTCCGGGTTTTATTTTTGAACCTTTTTATTTTTGGACTTTGGACTTGGAAATTATAAAAAAAATTTAAACCCTACGGAAGGGTAAAATTTTAAATATAAACTGTTTGCAGGGAAGGACGACGATTACGATATCGTCTCGGCCCCTCGGGTTCGTACACTGACACAAGAGTCAGTGGCCCGAGTCGACTACAACCGTTTCATCGCCCGTCTGGTACGGGAGGTAAGCTTCTAAACACCCGCGAATCCCCTATCAGCGGGTTTACTGTCTTCCTTAAGGTGCATATATGTTGAGGTTTTGAATACGGACTTTAATTTCCTAGTAAAGGGAAAGGCCAGGCCATAAAAGATAAGGGTTCGGATTTCATCACCATTCTCTTCTTGCCCGCCTTAGGAACACATAACCTATGCGAACCCAAGCTTAAAATACTGATTAGAACGAGACCGATAGGGTAATGAGCTTGAAAGGGAAGTATTGGGTATCTTATTAGCTTAACTAAAAATTTCAGGAAGATTACTGTGAGTCGACTAGAGCCGCCCTAACGGGAAACGTTGCCCAAGAGGTGGGGGTATCAAATATCCTCTGAGCTTCCCCTACTTCTCTTCGACTCACTTTATTCGGATCGATCTAGATAGGTTTGCTAAAACGATACCTAGTTGCCTTTTGGAGGAATAGAAGCTGGTCTAGAAAAAATCTAAGGGAGCCATCACTTTTTGTTTGCTAGATTCAATAGGATTGATTTGGTCGAGTCAGCCTTGTTTGTGATTGTGTAGAATTCCTCTGTAGTTTGTATTTTCGGGGTGATGAATCTTTTTCAGGAGACGCCACCTGAGATGACGTTACGAGACTATAAGCGGAGAAATTCTCATTTTCAGGAGACGCCACCTGAGATGACGTTATGAGACTATAAGCGTAGAAATTCTCATTATCAGGAGACGTCATCTAAAATAACTCTTGGTGAATATATGCATGGGAAACGACATTGGGATGTTCCAACGGTAAGCGAGGAATCACCTCTAATGATCTACGAGAAGTATTATAAACACATACCGCTTAGTTTGGAACAAAGATTAAGAATTCTTGAATGTCATAAATTATATTATGATGATGATGATGAGGATAGTACTGACCAAGAATAAGAAATATGTAGGCATAGTGATCAGGAATCTATTAATCCAATTGAGCTTTGTAATGATTATATTATTTCTAGTTCAAATCCAAATAATTTTTATGATTATTCACCTATTCAAAAGGACGAGGATTTGATTAGGGATACCACCGTTTTAGACGATGTAGTTTTTCCTTTTGATTACGAAGCCGATAGTAGTTTAGAGGAACGGGTTTATTCTGAAAATGTTATTTTAGAGTCTAGCGACTTAGAAACAATAGTCTTAGAAGAAGAAGATAGACCCGTAGAGATGAGTAAAGATGCACTACCTGATAATAACTTAGAAAAATCAATTGACCATTTCCAAGAATCTGATGATCTGGAAATTAGGGAGATTGTGACTAGTCTATCTAGAGACACTGAAAACTCTAAGTTTGGGGGTGATTATCACTTTCCTAGTGCCTTACCTTTAACTCTCAGAAAGTCCCCTCACTTAGGACTTGATATTTGTGCCTCGACCATTTTACAAGATTACCTTCATACTCGTTTTCCCGAACCTAATGATGTCCATGAAGAAGTTCAGTCGTTAGAAACCCATCCTCTGGTTGATGTGGTTTGCCCAGGATATGATACCCAGATTGACTTTGTTTTCCCACCAAATAGTTTTCATCCAAATGTGGGAACGTTTATATTTCAATGTGTCGAATATTAAGTTCTGAGACTAAGCCTAAGTACTTTAGGTTAATAGAATCGACACATTTACTTAAGAATGACCACTACTCTCATTGTGGTCAATTATGTAAGTCAAATCTGATTGACTTAGAGGATCCTCAGTTATTTAGGTTATTATTTTGTGATTCTAAGTTCTTATTTGAGTTTTTACAGACTCTAGGACCTAATGATTCGGATCCCACCTGTGAGGAAATGCAGCCAATGAAAATATTTTATCTAGACCATTTCATAGAACCTGAACTTGAACCACAGTTAGCGACAGTTATCAGGAAACTAGGTAAGGTCATGCGATACTTGTTCACTTTCTTGGCTTATTGTTGTTTCCTATGGTTAGCTCAATTTGGTATTGAAGACCCACAGTTATTTCGACTGTTACTTTATGATTCGAGTGACTAATCCTTTCCTAGTCTGGCTGAAGACTTTAAATTTAGCACTTCTTGGGAGGTAACCCATGGTTTATGTGACACGGTAATATCCTTCCTTAACTCTTTTGCTTCAAATGGTAACAATTTCTCCTTGTTCATGCTTTTAATTTTATCTTTAGAACATTGAGGACAATGTTAGATTTAAGTTTGGGGGTATGGGAGAAACTTTTTAGTTGCATTATTAAACTCCAGAGCCTAGAAATTTATGCCTATTAAGGATAACACTAACCAATCTAAGTGGATGGAAGCATCTTGATTGTAGGAGTTGAGGAACCAATCTGAGTAGATGGAAACATCTAAAGAGTCCATTCATAAAAGCACAGAGCTCAGGTGTTAGAAATAACATGATAGTTTCACCGTATCTCAGAATCATCTTATTACTTCTGTTTTGTTTTTGCAAATTTTTATGTTGATGTCTGCTGGGTTGAAATAGAGTGATTGAGTTACTACAAAAAAAAAAAAAAAAAAAAAAAAGACCAGACCAATTAGACCAATCGGAATAAATATTAACACTTGGATTGCAATATGTGTGTGTTCTCCCTGTCTCCGTCGCCTAAACAAGCGTGGAACGCAGGATCCACGGGAATTACCATGTAATCTGGTGACAAGAAGCATGCGCTTGGATCCAAAAGATCTAATCATGTCGTTAAAAAAAAAAGAATAAAAAATAAAATAAAGGTTTATTATAAAATCGACCACTGGTTCCCTTGTATATGCCAGCTGAGTTGATGTAGATTTAGGATTATCGACCACTGGTTCCCTTGTATATGCCAGTTGTGTTGATATTAGTCCAGACCAGTATCTCAATCAACTAGGTCATAGGTTCATCTTGGCATTGAAGTCCATTCGCAACCATCTATTTCTATATCCATCTTCTTAATCTATTCATGTGATTTGTTTGATTCCAGATATTGATGTCCATAGTGCGACTATCTGCGTAGAGCTCTGTCACTTATATATGAATTTTAGTATGCTTGAGTGCAAACTCGTGTACACCAATTGGAATTTCGCATCAGGGTACTTCTTCCTGTAGTCAACTAGTATGCCAACCAAGGAGGTTCTTTAGTGCTGTTCCAAGGTTCTGGGTAGATAGCTAGGGTTTGGAGTAAAGGTTTTGTGGGTATATCTCTAGTAAGCCCTCCCGAGACTATAACTCGGCCACTAGGGCCACCTAGGGGTTTAAAGGCTTGTTGCACACGCTAAGTGCAATCGCGATGCCTGCGACAGTGAGTTAGGATTTTATTTTGTAGATTAAATTTGCTCGGGACTAGCAAATAATAAGTTTGGGGATATTTGATAGACGCATTTATGTGTCTAATATGTCTCAATTGTATATATTGTTAGTGCTCGATTTTGTATTTATTTTGTTATTTTATGTCTTTGTAGGTATTTATAGAGAAATAGGCTCTTGCCGCGAAATTGGTTCGAAAAGTTGTGTTTTACACCCCATTTCGGGAATGTACTAAAGGGACACCGGAACTGGATAAGGGGGAGGTCATCTTCTCAAATTCAAATTTCATTTTGGCGGGAAATATTTTTCAGCAACGTGTTTCTCTGGCAGATTTTTCGATCGGATTTTGGATGGGTTATAGGTAGACTCAATCGCTGAAACTTCATGGGAAGATGTGATATGTCCTAAAGAAGTTATTATGGGTGATTTGATCGATTAAATTTGTCTGAATAATCACGTGGAAGAGAAAACAGTGACCATAAGTTTCACGGATATTACACGAGTTGTGAAGAATTTAAACGTGTACTACACGTGCTTGGAAGACTTAATCAACATTCTGGAACGTGAAGAAGATTTATAAGGAAGGTAATCCAGCTGCAGATGCTTAAAAATCAAAATCAATGATAAAAAAGGAAAGAAATAAACCCGAGTAAAAGAAGATTATTCTCGAGTTATGGCAGATATATTTTGGTTTATGTGGCTATATAAAGGTGTTAGGGGGTTAATAGAAGGGTGTGGAGAGTTTGGGGAGCTGAGGAGAGCTCAGGAGCGAGAAATCACGAGTTGCAGAAACTCGGGTTCTGCTGCTGATGAACATCAAGAACATGAAGAACAACACCTACTGAAGACAGTCGCTGAAAACTGTCGAATATTTACAGCAGTGGGTAGCACTTTTCCAGCGACTTCGGAATAGTGACTATAACACTTTTATTATATCGTTCATTTTGTGACGCTTTTCATGCGTCGCAAAATCCTGTTTTTCACTATTTTCTCCATTTTCACCATTGTAAACACTTTTTGAGCAAATAAAAAATATTTTGAGAGTGTCTATAATATGAGGAGCTAAACCCCAACACTGGGATGACGGAGGAGGCCGAACTTCATACATGGGTAAATTTATTTTATTCTTTTTTATGACTTTTGCACTAATATTAATTGAAATATGATTTTGATTAATTAGTTATTATTTTATTAGATGGGTCATGCTTTCTTAGATGTTTGATGTCCCATGCTTACGATTTATAACTAATGTTTTAAGAATCTACCTTGGCAAGAATAAGAGTCCATGTTTACATTTCCTGAGATAAAATTGTTGAGAATAAATAATTGAACCTTATGTTATGAAGATTGGCCGAATCCTTAGTTCCAGTACCTCTTGCACCATTTGTAATATTATTGTATATTTTTATTAAATTTAAAAACTCGAATCTTCACAATCCTTAGAGTTCGAATCCTATTTACCACTACTACAACAAATTTGAAATCACATCAAGCACGACTGTACCTTGAATCAGTGTGAGATTGATTAAGGTTCAACTACATTCCAGTCCGAAGTTCATTGGTAGTAGGATAGTGTCTGTAGCGGCTTAATACAATCTGGTGTTCAAAAATGGACTAGGTCCCGGTGGGTATTTGCGGTTTCCTCATTAACAGAACTTCTGGTGTCTGTGTTATTTGTTTTCCACATTATATTTTGTTATATAATAGAAATATCACAGGTTGTGCGTTGAATCGATCAATTGGGAAATCCAACCTTTGGTTGGTGATTGAAATTGAGATATCCTTGAACATTGGTCTTTGGTACCGATCAAGTTATTTCTCTTATATTCAACTAGGTCTCAACCCGTGCCGTAACGGCACGGGCAAGGATATGTGTTTTAAATGTATCCATCGATTCATACATGTCGTAATTGTCTGAGAAGAATCGAACCGATCGATCCAGGTCTAAATGTTTTAAGGAGTTTGTTAATAAACATGTCCTTATCCTTGAATCTTTTAATATTATGTATGTAAGTCATACAACCCTTTGGGACAAACATAGTTAATTGTTAGAGCATATCCTATAGGCAGTAGAACATTACTTCGTTCACTACTTCAAAAAGATATCATCAAAGGTCATTCACCAAACTTGTAACAAAACTAAAAACACCTAAAATTACTTTAAAATTAATTAGATTAATCTTGCAAAATGTGTTAGCATTAGAATTTAATTTTTCTCTTTGATATAAATTGTTGGGTTCCCAATTTACATAGTTGTGTTTATTCATTCTCCTAAAATTTATAATAATATTTAATTCTTGATCCATTTCTTTTCTTGTCTTTTTACCTATTATCATGAACTATTTCTCAAGCATGTATAATTACACGAAGTTGGGGAGAAATGACAAAAATAGAAATCATGACAAAAAAAGGGGAATAAAGAGAGATGTGAGAAACTGAATCGATTACAATTAATTCACGCGTAGCCTTGCATAATCCCATGAAGTAGGGGAGAAATAATGACAGAAAAAGAAACCATGACAAAAAAGGGGAATAAAGAGAGATGTGAGAAACTGAACAGATTACAATTAATTCGCGCGTAGCCTTGTGTTTGGTCAATTTTTTTATAGGTTTCATTTTTCTTCCTGCCCCATACCCGGCGAATCTTAAAATCACAACATCTTTTTTCTTTTTTTGGAAAAATCTGTCCTTTAAAAAAAAAAAAATTTAAAAATAATAAAAAAAATAATTTGAAAACTAAAATCAAATTAAAACAAAACAAAGAAAAATTAATCAAGGGTGACTAAATAATTTACCTATCTTAGGACACCTTTTCTCACCCTACTACTACTACTTCTTCCACCACCACATTATGGTCATCACTCCACCAGTCACACCAATACCCACCACAATTATCCCCACCGCCGATCCACCACCCACCATCACAACCACCATTAGTGCTTAATTTACCTATCTTAGGACCCCTTTTCTCACCCTACTACCACTACTTCTTCCACCACCATATTATCGTCACCACTCCACCAGTCCCGCCAATACCCACCACCATTATCCCCGTCACTGCCCACCATCACAACCACCATTAATGCTTACTGATATGGTTAATATCAAATAAATTTATTATGTATCAACAAAAATATATTCATTTGATTAATTAAAGAAACATTTATTATGAAATATCAATTGAACATTTATTATTAAATTTTAATTAAACGTGATCATTTATAGCGGTAGATTTATGTTCTGCAAGGATAAATTTGATCCTTATTTATCTAGCCTAACTTGTCCAAACTTTGTTTTGTATTTTGGAAATGTAATCAATTTTATTTTAATATTAAAAACCGTGATTTATTTGATCGGGTACTATAAATAGCTGGGATCCCATTTGGGTGATCCAGCGGTCATGATCATATTGTCTTATATGATTTAGTATCCTCCTCAAAATATTTGTGTTTTGTCCTTACCAGTTGTGCTAAAAATAGCCAACTACATCTATCACAATAAAATGTTGTCCATTTTGTAAAGACACAAAACTATTATTGTCCACTACTATTCACTAACATCCACCACCGTACGTAAAAACCATCCACGACCATTTTTTTTCCACCACCGGTAATGTTACCACCTCCACCACTCACAAATACCTGCCACTATTTCCACCACCCACTGCTTCTTTCACTACCACCATTAAAAATTATTAATATAATTTTTAACCGGGGTCACTGTAGTACGTTGGTAAAGTCATTGGGTGATGATACCAGTTACCTGAGTTCGAAACTCGCCAGCACCAAATTCTTTACCGATCAATATATATATAGTTTTTAATAAACTTAGTTATTAATAAAAATATGTATTTATTAGATTCATTAAATGAACATTTATCATGAAAAATTAATTAATCATTCATCATGAGCAATTAATAAGACACTAATTAATAAAATATTTATAATGGTTAGTTGAAAAAACCACGGCCGTAGATTTATCCCTCCTAGACAAATCTCGGCCGCTCTTTATCTATCCTAACTTAGCCAAGCTTTGTTTTTTATTCTTGATTGGGCTCACAAATTCCTATTTGCTGATTGCAGATTGAATTAAGAGATAGAGATATAAAACTCTTTGATATACTTCTCTCTAGATTGAGTCTGACTGTCTAGTTGATTATCTTGAAAGTATATTGGAGTTTGTATATTCATATTTCCAAACGAAATATTGGGTGTGGTTATTGTACCCACGTTTTTTCAAACATCTCACATGATTTGTGAGAGACAGTCATTTGATGTAGACTCGGAATATTTCGTATTGATCATTCGATCACTTGAAAATTACTTATAAGCTAATAGTTTGTGTGAGACAGCTATTGTCGTCTTTTAAGGATGTTTCAATGATAGAAATGGGAGTTTAGAACAAATAACCATTGTCTGGATATAGCACGGTATGCATACCAGTATACAAACTGTTGTAGTGTGATTCGGGTCCGGGTACCAAGTTTGCATAACAGTATGCGAACGGTTTTAGCTGTCAAAGTCCGGGAATCAAGTGTGCGTACCATTACACAAACAGTTTCACCTGAGTTAGGTCTGGTACGACAGTATGCATACCCGTTTGCGAACTGTCGGACGTGACCAAAGTCTGGAACTCAAATTTGCGTACTCGTTTGCAAACTGAGTTGGTTTAAGTTCTAAAATCAGCTAAGTATGATTTCATACTCATGAACAAATACATTTATAAATTAAGGAATGCAATCTTTGCAAACCGTGGCAAAATGTTCATGAACTGATTCTTTTGAATCAATCCGATTTTGTTTAAATTGTGTCTTGTATACTTCTATGAGAATATACATAATTGAACAACTCTATGAGTGACACAATTAGATTCATTTGATTATCATTTGATCTAGAAGTGTTAGATGACTGTGGTTAATACAAAAGTGTTCAAATGGCTAACTTCGGTTAACTGTTATTGAGACAACTCATTATACACGTTTAGGTACGGTTACCCATATCTAAACGAAGGTATATTTCATTTGTGTGTAACAAGCTGAGACCATCTAATGGTGGAGAGATATTTCTTTGGTTTTAAGCAAACTTAGCTTGAGTCTTAAATCAGGATTTCATCTAACGGTGAATATTGATTGCTTTGTTTCAAATCTATCAAACCCTGATTTGAAGAATATATAAGGGAGAACTCTAGCAATTGGAAAACCTAATCTCCACAGCTCCTGTGTGATACTAGTTGCGTACTAGAATCGATTCTCCTTTAACCTAGGTTTTTCCTAAAATCATTATAGATTAACGACTTAAAGACTTCTTTGGAATTCTGAAGCCAGACCCAACTATTTTCTCGGTAGTTGTGTGTTATGATCTTACTTTTTCTATCGTATTGAGTACTATCTTCTCTAAGATTTGCTCAAGATTTATCTCCGATAGGTAAGATATAAAAAAGTAATCACAAAGCTCTTCGTCTCATTCTTTGCGATTCTACAATAACTTGTTCTACTATCATATAGTTAAGTTATTGTGAGGTGATTGATATTTCTCGGCTGTTCTTCGGGAATATAAGACCGGATTATCAATTGGTTCCTGTTCACCTTGATTTCAAAAGACGGAACAAAAACTTCATAGGTATTTCTGTGGGAGACAGATTTATCTATCAGAATAAACTTTTATGTGGGAGACAGATTTGTTTATAAAGTCTTCGACTTTGGGTCTTAGCAACTCTTAGTTGTGGGTGAGATCAGCTAAGGGAATCAAGTGCGTAGAGTCCTGCTGGGATTCAGAGCATAAGGAACGCGACTGTACCTAAATCGGTGTGAGACTTGGTTAGGGCTCAACTACATTCCAGTTCGAAGTTAACTTTTGGTAGGCTAGTGTCTTTAGTGGCTTAATACAATGTGGTGTTCAAATCTGGACTAGGCCTCGTGGTTTTTCTGCAATTGCGGTTTCCTCATTAACAAAACTTCTGGTGTATGTGTTATTTCTTTTTCGCATTATATTTGTTTATATAATTGAAATATCACAGGTTGTGCGTAGTTCAATCAATTGGTAAATCCAACCTTTAGTTGTTGATTGAAATTGATTGACGCTTGAACATTGGTCTTTGGTACTGTTTAAGTTGTTTCTCATAATAATCAGGCTCGCGGATTCCTATCTGTTTGATTTGCTGATTACATTGAGAAACAGAGATATAACTCTTGGATATATTTCCTTGATTGAGTCTGACTGTCTAGTTGATTCTCTTGGAATTTTTATTGGAGTTAGTCCATACAGATTGTCGAACGAAATATTGGGTGTGGTTGTTAGACCCTCATTTTTTAAAGATTAACTAACAAATTCGTTGCCTCAAATTTCGCAGCCTCTTCTTTCCAGAAAGATATATCATTAAGCGCAAGTTCATATAAGAACTCTCCCCTAGTGTGTTGTCATCTTCTCGCAAGAACAAAAGAACAACAACAAAAGCAACCTTTACCAGAAAAAGGTTGAATTGGTTTTAACTAATGCGTGCCAATAGCAAAAGTTGAAAACCAAAATGTAATGTACTAATGTACCTTAACAATACAAATTGTCTTCCTTCGGTTTTCAAAGGTTTTCCGGTCTAATGGCTTTGTGAGAATATCAACTAGTTGCCGTTCAGAGGGGACATATTCTAGTTTGATAACTCCATTCTCATACAATTCTCGAATAAAATGATATCTAATATCTATGTGTTTAGTACGAAAATATTCAACAGGATTTTCTGTTAGACGAATAACACTTGAGTTATCACAAAGAATACTCATAGTTGGAATATTTATAACATAGTCAATGAGCATCTGTTTCATCCACAAGAGTTGAGTACATCAAGTACCAGCAGAAATATATTCTGCTTCACAGGTTGATAGAGACCATGAGTTTTGTTTCTTGCTATGCCAGGCTACAAGGTTTTGACTAACATAGAAACAACCACCAGATGTGCTTTTGCGATCATCTACACATCCTTCCCAGTCAGCGTCTGAATAGGAAACAAGACTGTTATTCGTATCCATGAAATATGATAGACCATAATCTAAGGTACCATTAACGTATCTTATGATCCGTTTTACAGCTTTTAGATGTGATTCTTTAGGATTTTCTTGAAACCTGGTGCAACATCCCACACTGAACGCAATATGCGGTCTTGTTGCAGTCAAGTACAATAGACTTCCTATCATGAATCGGTAAAGTTTTTGGTCTATCGATTTTTTACCTGGACTAGACTGAAGTTTTCCAGTAGTTGGCATTGGTGTTGCCATATGAGTTGTACCCTTTAGCTCAAATTTCTCAACTAAATTCCTGGCATATTTTTCTTGAAAAAGAAAAATGTTGTCTTTTTGTTGTTGTATTTGCAAACCTAGAAAATATGATTGTTCTCCAACATTGCTCATTTCGAATTCCCCACTCATAAGATTTAGGAATTCATCTTTGAGACTTTTTGAGGTGGATCCATAGATGATGTCATCAACATAAATTTGTGAAACAAGTACATTCTTTCCATTCCATTTGGTGAAAAGATTCTTATCAGAACCACCTATAGAGAATCCTTTTTGAAGTAAAAAGGATGTTAACTTATGATACCAAGCTTTTGGAGATTATTTTAGACCATATAATGCCTTTTTGAGCTTAAGAACATGATATGGAAATAATGGATCTTCAAATCCTTTAGGTTGAGCAACAAATACTTCTTCTTTTTAATCTCCATTAAGAAATGCAGACTTAATGTCCATTTGAAAGAGCTTAATCTTAAGGTTACATGCATATGCAAGTAAAAGTCTAATTGATTCTAATCGAGCTACAAGAGCAAAAGTTTCATCAAAATCAATACCTTCAGTTTGAGAATATCCTTGAGCAACCAGTCTGGCTTTGTTTCGGACAATAGTTCTATATTCATCCGATTTGTTCTTGAAAATCCACTTTGTTCCAACGATGTTGACACCTTCTGGTTTCGAGACACGTTCCCATACTCTTTGACTTTCGAATTGATTAAGTTCCTCACGCATTGAGCTTACCCAAGCGGGATCACTAAGAGCTTCCTTAATATTTTTTGGTTCTATTGAAGAAAGAAAGCATGTGTAGTTATAGAAAATCTAGAGTTCCATTCGATTCATAACTCTGGCATTGGCATCTCTAATGATATCATCTGTGGAATGTCTTTGATGAACCCACTTAGCAGGTCCGTGGACAACATTTTCAGCATCATTGGGTTGTTTAACTATACTGTCATTGTCATCTTTATCATCTATGTCACAAATGGTAGGAACAATTGCTGGTTCTTCTTCAATATGTTTTTCTTTATTAACAGTTTCTGAAGGAGGAAGTTCTGCATTAATATGATTGTCTTGACAAAAATCACTAATGTCATCAATAACAACATTAACTAATTCCATCATGACTTTGGTTCGAAGATTATATACTCGGAAGGCACGACTATCAAAAGTATAACCAAGAAAAATTCCTTCATCACTTTTTGAATCAAATTTTCCTCTATGCTCTCTTTCCTTAAGTATATAACATTTGCTTCCGAAAACCCTTAAATAGCTTAGATTGGGTTTTCTTCCATACTATAACTCATAAGGGGTATTTAGAGTTTTTGACCTTAGATAAACTCTATTTATAAGATAACAAGCTGTGAAAACAGCTTCACCCCAGAAGGTTAGTGGTAGAATTTTGTTGTGAAGTATTACTCTAGCAATTTCTTGAATATTTCTATTATTTCTTTCAGCCACCATTTTCCTGTGGTGTAATGGGAGCAGAAAATTGGTGACTAATTCCAAGTTGATTACAGTATTCATATACTTTTGTATCCTAGAATTATGTACCACGATCGCTTCTTACTTTCTTAAGCTTGCGACCTTGTTCATTTTGAGTTATACTCTTAATAATCTTGAACTCCTCAATAGTTTCATTTTTGTGCTTTAGAAAAGCAACCCATGTGAACCGTGTGTAATTATCTACCATTTATTATGAATATTTCTTTTCTTCAACAGTTGCTTGGTGGATAGGACCAAAGAGATCCATATGAATAAGATCGAGAGGAGCACGAGTGGCTATATCTCGAGAAAGTTTGTGTGTAATTTTTCCTAGCTTACCCTTTTGAAAAGCACCACATACACCTTCTACTTTAGTATTTATTTTGGGAACGCCTCTGACAAGTTCACGATTAATGATCTTACCCAACATTCAGTAGTTGAAATGACCAAACTATTCACGCCATAAATGAGTTGAATCTACCTTGGTCAGGTTATTGTATAGATTAGACTGTATATCAAGGACATAAAAGTTATTCATACTTCGTCATCCTCGAAAAATTATTTTTTCGGACTTATCTTCAATATCACAACCTCTCATATTGAAAATAACCTTATGACTTTTATCACAAATTTGACTTACTTAATATAGAAGATTGGCTTTCAATCCTTTGACATAAACAACATCATGAATTTAAGGAATACCTGGAAGTTTGATAGTTCATTTTTTGCTAATAAGAAAGCTTCTTCCATCTCCAAAAGGGAGAAGTGGTTTTGAGTGCAACCACCACTATCTAGAAACCATTGGAAGGGAGAAGTGGTTTTGAGTGCAAAGGCTCCCAGATATTTTTCAACAAATTCCTCAGACCTTTTAACTTGGTCTTTTGATTCTGAATTAGGGGGTCTTGTTAAGTTATTAAATAGCCGCTTAACACGTTTAATCAGATTTTTTGCACAACAAATTCTCTTATTCAAGACTTTCCACCCTTTTAGAAGACATCCTTTGTATTGTTTCTTCTTGTTCAGTTTTAAATGTCTATATGTCAACGTTTAACATTGATGAGACATCTTTTTATGAAGTTCTAAGGTATCCTTGACCAGTCCTCTATCAATCAAGATATCAATGATGTCTTCCGCATAGAATTGGTTTTTTTTCAACAATTTCTTTTAACATCTTGACAAGTACCAAGTAATACTCTTTTGTATCTTCCAGATTCTGTTGAAGAGTATTTAAAATCTTTGATACGTTATTTGAATTTCCCATGAACTAAAAAACTTATAGGTTGGATCGCACCAAACACATATTGTTAGATCTTTTCGTGTTTGCCTGCTTTGATACCAATTGAAAAGAGAAGGGTACCCAAATATACTACAATCTTTTTGTTTAAACCTATGTATATGTCCTCTACCGAAGTGATTGTCTATGGACAGAGTCGAGACAATACGAAAATTCGGTTCACACTTCGTGTGATCGTCTATGGATACGAGATCGAGACAATACGACAACAAGATAACTTGTGTGATTGACTATAGATACAAGATCGAGACAATACAACAACGAAGTATGTTCCTTGATAATAGGTTCGGTTATAACCAAACTCTATAGGATCACTAATCAATTAATGTGGAGTTAACGTATATGTGTGTTTTACTTTATTATAATAAAACAATTATAATGCGGAAATCAAAGTAAAAGACACAGCAAGATTTTGTTAACGAGGAAACCGCAAATGCATAAAAACCCTGGGACCTAGTCCAGTTTTTAATGCTCTCAAAATTAAGCCGCTATACAAAACCTAAACCAACTTCGTATAGTTGAGACCAAGCAGACTAGCCCTAGCTACTTAGTTCCCTCAGTATCCATGCGCCTTCGAATTCTAGAGTCACGCACGTGAATAACAAGTCCTTTGGATCGTATTCCAAATAGAATAGGAAGAATCTGTTTGGTAACCACTCTAATCAATCTTTGCTATAAGATATAGATGAGATGTTGATAAAGGCTCTTATGTTTAATCTAATAAACTCATTTGTCTGGTTAGATCAATCTAACTTTAACTACCGAAATAGTCAAGTATAGATTTGCACTCAATCAAAATAAATCTCAAAGAGATATATTGAGAATGCCGATCTCACGCAACTAATCAATCGAATAAATCCGATTCTAGTTGGATCCCAGCTGATCAAGTTTTATGCACACAATTCACAAGATACAAAAACCAATAAGAAATCTTTTTCGTCTTCAAATCTTCTTTAATCTCCAATAACCTGCACAACACCACTTGAATCTCTTGTGATCAATCACACACATAACAGAGTCTTTTAACAATGGGTTATCACAGGATGTCTTTAGATCTAACAACATTTCTAAAGATCTCGTCGATACTTTGATCTAGTTTGAGTGAATCTTATATCAGAAGAGAAGATTCTTAAGAATAAACAAACTAGGTGAAATCAAAGTTTCAACAACCGTTAGTCAATCAAATCAATCGAAAACTAATAATACTGCAATTATCTAGTTTCCCACCAATGGTACTCGTAGAGCTTCTTGATCCCACAGAAGTCTTTAAACGAGCGGTCGTAAGAGATTTCACCTAATTAGGATACTTTCCTCTCCGAATCGACGGCTCCACCAGAAAAAACAAGAAATGAAGTTTGCCTGGCTCTTCGGATAGTTAGATACAAATGCAAACTTAGGTATTTATTGACCAAGGATGTTTGGACATCAAGGAATTTCCAAAAACGAAAATATTCTCAAGATATGCAATGAATGGAAAAATTCAGTTTTCATAATATTCCAATAAATGCTTGTCCAATATTTTCGAAATCTCTCAATAGAAAATCTCCAATTAGTAAATCCACATTACTAATTTTTATTCTCTAGAGATATGCATTTAATTGCTGGTAATTAAAACATATAAAAACAAAAACCTTAATTAAAAGATTCTCAATTTATCTCGGCACAGGATCTCCTTGAGTACTAAGGAATATCTTTGAACAATAAATGATAAGAGTTACTGTACGTGTTCAAAGTATATTGATATCTTTTTCACTGCAAATCCTTATTTCATATTTACATGGATTTGCATTCTTGGAATCGGTTATACCACGTTTACAAACAAGTTTAGAATTGGTTCACCTGTTTTCCAAGACTACTATGTGATTGATCAAATACCAAATCACATACATGGGTTCAATCAGTTCTACCAATCACTAGGATCGATTATACCTTATTATGGAAATACTTGTGATCGGTCACACCAGTCACTAGGATCGGTTACACCAGTTACAAGGATCGGTTCCATATTCACATGGTATTACTTGTGATTGGTCACACCAGTTAACAGGATCGGTTACACCAATTACAAGGATCGGTTACACATATTTATGATCAGTCACACCAATTACTAGGATCGGTCACATAATTATAATGATCGGTCATATGATCACATGGTGATTACTTAGGATCGGTTACACTAATTAATAAAAACCTGTCATACCATATCATAAGTCAGGCATTGTGATTAGTTATACCAAGATACATAACCTAAGTTTATATCGGTTCTACCATCTCACACATATTGGTCATCCAAAGATTTGCAATGAATAGCCGGACCAATAAGCCTAATGATTTACATTTCGATTCACGAAATAAGTTCATGAATGCACTTCCTTTAAACAAATGTAAAACATTGTTTCCTAGGATGCAATCTTCACCATAACCCATTCACATAATCATAAAAATATATGCAAGATTATGTCGATGTCATATCTACGAAGTTCAAAAGATAAGCGTTATACTTCGTAGTATAATTCCCTAATTCTATGATCATATAATTATGATCATGTCATATCACTAGAGTATTATACAATATGTAAAGTGTATACATCTTTGCAATTATGTTTTCAATATAACACGACTTAAAAGATACGTTAGGAATGATACAGTTCAAGTCAATATTACTAACCTCAAGTGGAAGGATGATGTCGTCGTTGTAGTTCGCTACTTCTTCACATTCTTCAGGTTTTCAGAGTAATACTTGTATGTCTCAACATTCCTAGACTTTCTAATCTAACCTAAATGAAGTTGACTCTAGTATTTAATCAAGTGACTCTAGATGAGTTTTGATACTAAAATATGACAACCAAACTTGATATACCAACGCTTGGTGAGTTCAACCGAGCTATGCTCTAGCAACATCTTATATGATTTGTGTGAGACAGTCATTTGATGTTAGCTTGGGAAGTTTCGTATTGATCCTTCGATCACTTGAAAATTACTTGAAGCTAATGGTATGTGTGAGATTACCATTGTCATCTTCTAAGGATGTTTCAATGATTGAAATGAGAGTTTAGAACAATTACCCATGTCTGGATGCAACACGGTATGCATACCTAGTATGCGAACTTTTTTATAACGATTCAAGTCCGGAACTCTTGTTTGCGTACCTAGTATGCGAACGGATTTAATTGAGAAGGTCCATAAATATTGTTTGCGTACCTAGTATGCTAACGGGTTTACCAGAGTTGGGTCCGGAACGGTTGTTCGCGAACCGGGTTTGCGAACGGCTTGACTAGGCCAAGGTCCGGAGCTGCTGTTCGCATACCCAGTTTGCAAACTCAGTGGTTAAGTTCTAAAATCGATTATGTATGATTCTCATACTCATGAACTAAAACATTTATGATTTAAGGAATGCAAATTAACTTTACAAACCGTGGTTTAATGTTCATGAATTGATTCTTGTATAAGTACTTTGTAAGATTACGAATCAATCTAATTTTATTTCAATTTGTTCATATATATTTCTATGAGATAGTGAATAATTGAACAACTCTATTTGAAACACAATTATATTCATTATTTTGATTATCTTTCATGATTGATTGATCATCATATTTGATCTAGATGTGTTAGATGAATATGGTTAAAAATAAAGTGTTCATATGGCTAACTTCGGTTAACTGTTATTGAGCCAACTCAATATACACGTTTATATATGGTTACCCATATCTAAATATAAGTATATTTCATTTGTGTGTAACAAGCTAAGACCATCTAACAGTGGAGATTGATTGCTTAATTTCTAAGTATACTTAGCTTGAATCTTAAATCAGGAGTTCATCTAACGGTGAATATTGAATGCTTTGTTACTAAGCTATCTTAGCTTTGATTGTAAGCAACCCTGATTTGAAAGGCTATATAAGGGAGAACTCTAGCAACTGGAAAACCTGTCCTAGTTGCAAACTAGAGTCGATTCTCCTTTAACCTAATTTTTTCCAAAACCATATTAGGTTAATGACTTGAAGACTTCATTTGAAGCCAGATCCAACTATTTTCTCTGTAGTTGCGTATTCTGATCTTACTACTTCTATCGTATTGAGTTTTATCTTCTCTAAGATTTATCTCCGATATGTAAGATTTATCTCAGACTTTTTATGTTAATCAGTTGGGTTATTGTGAGGTGATTGATATTTCTAGGCTGCTCTTCGGGAGTATAAGACCAGATTATCAATTGGTTCATGTTCACCTTGATTTTTATCAAAAAACGGAACAAAAACATAATAAAGAATAGACATATCTGTAGGAGACATATTTGTTTATAAGTCTTCGACTTTGGGTCGTAGCAACTCTTAGTTGTGGGTGAGATCAGCTAAGGGAATCAAGTACGCAGAATCCGGCATGGTTTTAGAGGCATAAGGAACGCGGTTGTACCTTAATCGGTATGAGACTTGGTTAGGGCTCAACTACATTCCAGTCCGAAGTTAACTTGTAGTAGGCTTGTGTCTGTAGCGGCTTAATACTGTTAGAGCATTGCTCGGTCGAACTCGCAAGCGTTGCTATCTCAAGCTTGTTGTCAAGTTTAGTTGCCAAAACTATAATTCTTTATTACTAGTCTACTATAGCTAAGTCTCGGATTAGGATATAAAGTGTAGTTGAGCATTAGACTTCACGACATTCATCGATTGAAGACGAAAAACTACTAAGGGGATCTTATGGAACTTCATCAACAAAAGGTATGTGAAGACTTGAACTCATCTATCACTCAAAAGTCTATCTACTCTATCTCTTATTTGAGACAAAAGTCGTATAGGTATATAGACTTCGATTATACACATTTAATATTTCGAGCTGAGTTTAACTCGCTTATGTATTTCTCGAAATATATGTTGGTAAGCATTCGCTTCAACCAAGTTCATCTTATATTATTGACGAAAGTCAAAAGATGATCATATGAAAATCACCTGGTAACATCTTGCATGATTTGTGTGAGACAGTAATTTGCTGTAGACTCGTAATTTTTCATATTGATCATTCGATCTCTTGAAAATTTCTTTGAAGCTAATAGTTTGTGTGAGACAGCTATTGTCGTCTTCCGAGAATGTTTCAATGATTGAAATGAGAGTTTAGAACTATTAACCATGATTGGATATAGCACAATATGCGTACTTGTATGCTAACTGTTGCAAGTTATTCCAAGTCCGGGAACCATGGTATGCATACCTGTATGCGTACTGGTTGGTTTAATGAAACTCCGGGAACTTAGTATGCATACCCGTATGCGTACTGGCGTAAAGTTCATGTCCGGAAATTCAACTGAGTTTGGATGGTATGCATACCCGTTCACATACTGGCGAACCCAAACTTAGTACGGCTACTTAGGTATGGGTACCCATTTGCATACCTGAGTAGGTTATGTTCTAAAATCGGTTTGTTCATGAACTAATACATTTATATAATTAGGAATGCAATCTTTTACAAACCGTGGCTATAATGTTCATGAATTCATTCGAGTGAATCAAAATCGAATTTGCTTCAATTGTGTCTTGTATACTTCTATGAGAATATAAACAATTGAACAACTCCAGAACTAGTTTCATTTGAGTCATTTTAACTAGTTATGGTTAAGATGAATAAGGTTGATATGAAAGTGTTCATATGACTAACTTCGGTTAACTATTGTTGAGCCAACAAGGTGTACACGTTTAGGTACGGTTACTCATATCTAAATGAAGTCACTTTTCATTTGTGTGTAACAAGCTAAGTTCGATCTAACGGTTGAAATATATTAGCTTGAGTCTAATCATGTTTTCATCTAACGATGAATGTTGAATGCTTTGTTACCAAGGTAACATTGATTTCAAACCCTGATTTGAAGACTATATAAGGGAGAACTCTAGAAACTAGGAAACCTAATCCCCACACCTCATGTGTGATACTAGTTGCGACTAGAGTCGATTCTCCTTTAACCTTAGGTCTTTTCCAAAACCCTGTAGGTTAATGACTTGAAGACTTCATTGGGATTATGAAGCCAGACCCAACTATTTTCTCTGTAGTTGCGTGTTCTGATCTTGCTGTTTCTATCGTGATTGAGTACTATCTTCTCTAAGATTTGCTCGAGATTTAATATCCGATAGGCAAGATAAAAAGTAGTCACAAACATCTTCATCTCATCGTTTGTAATTCCACAATATCTTGTTTCGCTATCATATGATTAAGATTATTGTGAGGTGATTAATATTACTAGGCTGTTCTTCGGGAATATAAGTCCGGGTTATCAATTGGTTCCTGTGCACCTTGATTTATCAAAAGACGAAACAAAACTCGTAGGTATTTCTGTGGGAGACAAATTTATCTATTCCAATAGACTTTTCTGTGTGAGACAGATTTATTTATCAAGTCTTCGACTTTGGGTCGTAGCAACTCTTAGTTGTGGGTAAGATAAGCTAAGGGAATCAAGTGCGTAGTATCCTGCTAGGATCAGAGGCGTAAGGAGCACGACTGTACCTTGAATCACTGTGAGATTGATTAGGGTTCAACTACATTCCAGTCTGAAGTTCATTGGTAGTAGGCTAGTGTCTGTAGCGGCTTAATACATTGTGGTGTTCAAAACTGGACTAGGTCCCGGGTTTTTTTATGTATTTGCGGTTTCCTCGTTAATAAAAATTCTGGTGTATGTGTTATTTCCTTTCCGCATTATATTTTGTTATATAATAGAAATATCACAGGTTGTGCGTTGAATCGATCAATTGGGAAATCCAACCTTTGGTTGTTGATTGGAATTGATTGACACTTGAACATTGGTATTTGGTACCGTTCAAGTTGTTTCTTATAAAAATCAGGCTCACGGATTTCTATCTATTTGATTTGCTGATTTCATTAAGAAACTGAGATATAACTCTTTGATATATTTTTTGATTGACATCGCTTTATTAGCTGGTGCTCTCAGAATTATATTGGAGTTAGTCCATACATATTTCCTAAACGAAATATTGGGTGTGGTTGTTAGACCCTCGCTTTTTCAAATACAATGTGGTGTTCAAAGCTGGACTAGGTTCCGGGGTTTCTCTGCATTTGCGGTTTCCTCGTTAACAAAATTTATGGTGTCTATTTCTTTTCTGCATTATATTTGTTTATATAACTGAAACATCACAGGTTGTGAGTAGTTCAATCAGTTGATAAATCCGACATTGTTTGTTGGATATAACTTAATTGACACTTGGGCATTGGTCTTTGGTACCGTCCAAGTAATTTCTGATATCAATCAGGCTCACGGATTTCTATCTGTTCGATTTGATAATTGTGTTGAGAAATAGAGATAAAGCTCTTTGATATATTTCTTTATTGAGTCTCACTTTTAAGTTGGTGCTTTCAGAATTATATTAGAGGTTAGTCCATAGAGATTGCCGAACGAATTATTGGGTGTGGTTGTTCTACCCCTTCTTTTTCAAATCATATATTTTATTGTATAAAGATATTCCTTGATACTCAAGGTGAGATCCTAAACGAAATGTTCGAGAATCTTTTTGTTACGATTTTCGAATATATATGTTTTGTTTTTCCAGCAAGTAAAGCATATTTCTGGAAGATATTAATTAAATATCTTGTATGCTAGCTAATATTGAGTTGTAATCCAAGAGTCATTTCAGTATAACAATTAAATATTGGTTGGAATTAGACAAAACCGAAAATAAGTGTATTGCATATCTTGAGAATACTTTCGGTTATGAAAATTCCCTGGTGTCCGAACTACCTTGGTATATAAATAGTGAAGTTTGTTCTTCTTACAAACTTATCCTGAGGCAGGCTGACAACTTTATTTGTAGTCACTGTTGTAATCGATTATTAGTATCACTTGTAATACTGTCTTGGAGAGGAGATTAACTTAATTAGGTGAAATCTCTTACAGCCGCTAGTTTAAAGACTTCTGTGGGATCAAGAAGCGTCTAGATAGTACCGTTGGTAGGAGACTAGAATTTGTAATATTATTTTAGTTTTCAATTATCGATTTGATTGACTAAAAATTGTAAAACCTTGATTGCACCTAGTTTGATTATTTTTGAGAGCCTTCTCTTCTGACATAAGGTCACTCAAACTAGATCAAGTGATTAACGGTAGTTCATATATGTTTTTAGATCTGATGGTGATTTATGATCATCCAATGTTAATAGTCTTCGTTCTATGCATGATCGATCATAAGTCGGAATCAAGTTTGGTTGTGCAGGTACAAAAGAAGATATTGAAGGTTTGAAGACAAGAAGATTTCTTATTGGTTTCATATCTTTGTGATTTAACTTCATGCACAATCTTGATCAGTTGGGATCCAACTAGATCTTGTTTATCGTATTATATCGGCAAGATATCATTTTGGTGGTATTCTTCATTATCTGAATCTAATAGTTTGTATACCTAGATCTAGTTATCTTGATAATCTGGATATTGATATATCTTACCCAACAAAGGAGTTTATTAGATTAAATGGAAGAGCCTTTGTTGAGCTCGAGTATAATCTCTGATTTACTTCTTGAAATTGAAAGAGTGGTTACCGAACATATTAGTCCTTTACTGGAGTTGAGTGCTTGAAGTCTTCACAACGGAAGAAGCAACTTAAGATAGTGGACTATATCATAGGATTCGGGTGCATTGTCCAGATTGATTGTAGGCGAAGGGATACTGAGGAAACTAGGTAACTAGGGGTAGTTTACTTGGTCTCAACTATATGAAGTTAGTAGTAGTCTTTGTATAGCGGCTTAATTGTGAGAGTGTTTAAAATTGGACTAGGTCCCATGGTTTTTCGGCATTTATGGTTTCATTGTTAACAAAAGTGTTGTGTTTGTGTGCTTTTAATTTTTCCACATTAAATTTATTTAATTGTAAAAGGATTTCTCTTACTCGTATGGTTGAAGACTATTAATTTAGAAAATATTATGGTGTACTTAGTACCCTCGTCATTTCACGTATTATTAAACTTAACAAGGTTAAGTGATTATGTTCAGTACTTCGTAGTATATGAAGATCTTGTGAATTGTTTAGAAGACCTATACATATTGATTTTTCAATTTGATGGTGTTTACTTGGAAATAAACTATGATATGTGTTAGAGCATAGCTCGGTTGAACCCACCAAGCGTTGGTATGTCAAGTTTGGTTGTCATACTTTAGTATTTACTAGAGTCAACTTCGTTTAGGTTAGACTAGAAAGTCTAGGAATGTTGAGACGTACAAGTATTACTATGAGGACCTGAAGAAAGTAAAGAAGTAACGAATGCAACGAAGACATCATCCTTTCTCTTGAGGTTAGTAATACTGACTTGATCTTGTTTCCATTCCTAACGTATCTTTCAAGTTGCTTTATATTGAAAACATAACATGCGAAGCTGTATATATAATACCCCAGTGATTATACTTAGTCATTGCATTATGATCAAAGTATTAAGGAATTATATTATGAAGTATAATGCTTATCTTTTGGATTTAGTAAATACAACATCAACATAATCTATGTATTTAGTTACTTGATTATGTGTAAGGATATATGTGTGATTTCATCCTAGAAAACAATGTATTATTGTTACATTAGTTTAAGGAAGTAGATTTATGAACTCGTTTCATAATCGAAAGGGAAATCATGAATGTGTTGGTCCGGTTCTTTATTGAATATCTTTTGAATGACCAATACCAAATGACAAGGTAGAACCTATCTTGACTTATATTGAGAATCAAGGTATAAGCGGTCATAGCCTATAATGTGTAGCAAGGTGTAACCGGTTACAAGCTGGTTCGGAAAGCAAGGTGTAATCGGTCACAAGATAATTCCGAAAGCAAGGCGTAACTGATCACAAGCTACATTGGGAAGTAGGGTGTAATCATCCACAAGCTGAATTGGGAAGCAAGGTGTAACCGATCACAAGCTACTTTGGGAAGTAAGGTGTAACCGATCACAAGTTATATTGGGAAGCATGGCGTAATCGGTCACAACCTATCTTGGGAAGCATGGTATAACCAGTCACAACTAATATTGCGAGTCATGGTATAACCGGTCACAAGAGTAAAACCGAGTTTCCAAAGTTCACACATTTCTTCATGTTGTGTGTGAATTAGGAATTAGGGTTTACTAAGAGGAACTTCTAGATGTCGACATTATTTGAACATGAACATAACTTTTATCATTTATTGTTCAAATATATTCCTTGATGCTCAAGGTGATCCCATACCGAAATATTGAAAAACATTTAATTATGATTTTCATAATATATGTTTTAATTACCAACAATTAAAGCATATCCACTGGAAAAGATTATTAGTTAATGTGCTACACTAACAATAGAAATTTTCTAAGAGAGATTTCAGAAATATTGGTTAACATTTATTGGAAATAGGAAAACCGTAATTAGGTACTTTAATGAATGTCTTGAGAATATTTTCGGTTTTGGAATTTCCTTGTTGTCCAAACAACTTTGGTATATAAATACTTGAGTTTACATTTCTTGCAAACTATCCTAAGAGCCAAGCAAACTTCATTCATGTTGTTTCTGGTGGAGCCGAGGAAAGTACCCTCATTAGGCGAAATCTTTTACGACTGCTCGTTTAAATACATTTGTGGGATCAAGAAGCTCTACGAGTACCGTTGGTGGGAAACTAGATAATTGCATTGTTATTTAGTTTTTGATAATTGATTTGATTGACTAACGGTTGTTGAAACTTTGATTGCACCTAGTTTGGTTATTCTTAAGAGCCTTGTCTTCTGACATAAGGGTCACTCAAACTAGATCAAAGTATCGACGGGATATTTAGAACCATTTGTGTATCTAAAGAAATCTTTTGATAATCCATTATTAACAGACTCTGTTATGTGCGTGATTGATCACAAGAGGATTCAAGTTTGTGTTGTGCAGGTAATTGAGAAGGCAATAGAAGATTTGAAGACAAAAAAGATTTTCTTATTAGTTTCGGTATCTTGTGAATTTGTCCACACATCTTGATCGGTTGGGATCCGACTTAGATTAGATTTATCTAATCATAAAGTCGTATTGATCGACAACTATCATTTGGTGGTATTTTTTAGTATCCGAATATGATAGTTGTGAATCTGAATCTAAGTTACTGATTCAAATTGATCTTACCCTAAAAATTAGTTTATTAGGTTAAACATAAGAGCCTTTGTCGACAACTCAAGATATCTTTCACCAAAGATTGAATAGAGTGGTTACTAAACAATTTTATTCTTTTACTGTTTGGAATACAATCTAAAGGAGTGGTGAATCACGCGCATGACTCTAGAAGTCGAAGACGCAGGGATACCGAGGAAACTAAGTAGCTAGGGGTAGTCTACTTTCTCTCAACTATACGAAGTTGGTATAAGATTTTGTATATCGGCTTAATTATGAGAGCATTCAAAACTGGACTAGGTCCCGGGGGTTTTCTGCATTTGCGGTTCCTCGTTAACAAAATGTTGCTGTTTCATTTACTTTATTTTACGTAATTATAATTTGGTTATTATAATTTAAAGTAAATACACTTGTACATTAATTCCTTGTCACTTGTGTTTCGGTTTTATACCGTACCTATTACAAAGTGAACACTTTGTTGTTTGATTGTCTCGATCTCGTATCCATAAACGATCACACAAAGTGTATACCATAGTTATTGTATTGTCTCGACTTTGTCCATATACGATCACACTTGATATCGGACTTATATGTTAATATTTAAAAGATTGTGGTGTATTTGGGTACCCTCATCTTTTCAATTGGTATCAGAGCAGGCAAACACGAAAAGATCTAACAATATGTGTTTGGTGCGATCCAACCTATAAGATTTGAATCAGGATGGTGTGGTTGAACTTGTATATGATTCAGTTAACGAAAAACAAGACAAAGAAAGAATATGTGAGAAATCAATATCCGACAAAGTCATCTCTTGTGAATCTACTGAACAAGTTTATCAATGTAATAATAAAGATTTTGATGACTGGGAAACTCACCTTGAAAAACAACTGGATGAAATTTCCAATGATGGTGATTCAGAAATCGATCAAGATGTAGAAGAAGATATTTCAGAATTCTCTTCACTTCTACGTGCTATATCCATGAAAAAGCTATCTACCTCAGATGTTATTGGTCTCCTCACTCCTCTTTGCAGAGAAAATATGAAACTAAGAAAAGTTTTTTTTTTGGATATCATAGTGGGTTTCAAAATACTCGATATCTTCTTAAAGACTGCAAAGAAAATTTGAATTAAAAATCTCTTGATTATGAGAATCTCTGCAGAAAACAATATTTGTTGAAAAAGAAACTTGTTGAAACTGAAGCAAGGATTAATTGTAAACATCTTATGTTTGAACAAAAAAAAGAGTTTATTCTCTCTCGAGAAAAACTTTTTGAGGATGATCTTTTCAATGCTCGTGACAAAATTAGAACATTGGAAGAAGAGATTACAAAGCTAAAAAAATCCAGGGGTAATTTGAGTTACCTCCCTTGGCAAGATCGCTGATTTGAGTTACCTCCCTTACGGAGATTAAATTAGCAAAACCTCCTTTCATTACATTTTCCATCCTAGGCCAGTTAGCTGAGTCACCAGCTTTATACAGCTGGACCAAAATTTACACGTAGATCTTCATTTTCCCAAAATACCCACTATACTTTCTTTATCTTATACCATCGCTAACATCTCATCTCACTTGCAGAAATTTCATCAAGTTCAATCATAATAAATCAAATACATGATGAAATATACTTTAAACGATTTAAGAAACTCAAATGTCAAACCAAATTTTGCATAATCAAATACGCAAGCACCGTGATTCAAAAGTTTCGGATCTTTTGGAATTCGTGGAAAGCCCAAATCATCTTTATCAGACAGTAGCTAATGGCAATTAGATGGTCTGCCATTAGAAAATTTACAAAGTTAGGATTATTTCAGGTAGACCCACTTAAAGCATGGTGTTACTATTCATTATCATACCAAAAGGCACTACTATTAACAATCAATGGATTTGTTCATTTCACTTTGTTTTACATCCCAGAACACCAAAATAATCGCAACCCGTGTGCACAAAACTTTTTTCCACCAAGATGAATATTACCTGTTACAAATTTTACTTCTTACTGATCCCGTCCATTTTTAGCCGCCATTAAGAATTGTGCCCAGTGAATCTAAGTTTGTTCTGTCTTCCGATTCTTCCCAATTTGGATGAGTTGATGAAATCAACTTTAGATTTTCTTCTCATTTTTTAAATCATGATTAACAGTGAAGCTAGAGATCTAAGATCGTAGTTTTTAGTTGGTTTTCAGATGCGAGGTGAAATTGGTTTTTGCAAAAGAATTAGATTTTACGGTCTGGGTGAAATTTAGGTTTAGTTAGATGAGGAAGATGAGGGTATAGTGGGTATTATTTTTGCCACATGTATAATTTTTACACGTATTCACTACTGCTACCTCAGCTAAATAAAAAGTTACGGAAATATTAATGAAAGGAGGTTTTGCTAATTTAATCTTTGTAGGAGAGGTAACTCAAATTAGCGATCTTGCCAGGGGAGGTAACGCAAATTACCCCAAAAATTCAATAATAGCACAAACAACTTATCCTTTCTGTTGGATGCAGGAAGAGTTCATCGTGACACACGAGGTTTGGGCTACGAAGGAATAGAGGCTCCCACCAACAACAAAGAGATAAAGTTTGTTAAAGCTACAAGTTCTTCCACACTAGAGGATCTTCCTAAGACTACTGAAGGTCATGATCAGTCAAAGTCTTCAAGTGAAATTCATGAAGAAAGTACATCTTCATGTGATCAAATAATTAAAATTCCAAAGATTGAGAATCATAAAACTCAAAAAACGGGAAATCCACAAAAAGATAACATTAAAACTTGTATTTCATTTAATAATTACTGTTATTTTTGTGGAAATAAATATCATTTGCAAAGAAAGAGTAAAATTCGTAAGATGCAGGATGCTATGTTTTTTGTATCAGAAGAATTGAGTAAACTTACTTGTCATAGAAACTCAGATCATCACTACTCTCCTAATTTGAGACAAAAGAATTATTTTAACAATAGTTCACGTCCCAGTTCTACAAGAGTAATCTCTAAAGGGAACAATGATAAAAAAAAGAAAAAGATAATGCCTTTATCAATGGGAAAACAAGATCTGACGTTTCAACTTGGAAAAGAGTAGTGATACAAGATATGCAACAATATCTTCATCCTAAATCCACCTACAAATGGATGCCCAAGTCTGAAGTAAGAACCACAAAAAGGATATCTAAAGAAAAACAATCAAGTGTTGATCTTAGATAAAAATGATTATGAATATCTAATCATTAGACTCAAAAATGATCTAAAGATATCCAGTGGTATTGATACAAGGATCTCCTACAACAATCTGCTACATAGTAGGAAAAGAAAAAGAAAGTCAATCAGAAATCACTGATTGTTCAAAAATTTATCTTTATGTCGTTTTTTTTAATAATTATTTTGACAATATGGCATATATATTTATGTACATGATAAGATAAGTTTCGGTTATTTTATGTAAGCCCAAAAAAAAAGGAGGAAAATTACTTTCTTTACTTGTATATATTTTCAATTTATTGAAATACTTCCGAAATTTGTAAAACTTCCTTCTTGAAACTCTTGAAAAAGATATGGTTTCGGTTCTATTCTTCTTCATACAAACTCAAGTATACTTTAAGAGAAATCTTTTGGATATAGAAGGATATTGTTCATAATGTCCTCTCATAATGGGGAGGAGTATGTGGAGGATTTAACGAAGGAAATTTCAGTTGTGATTTACTCTTACAGATTTCAATCACTATCAAAAGAACTTGATACTACTCTTTTAGTAAAGAATAGAGAAGAAAGTGGTGATGTCACTAGTGGAAAATAGCAGATTAGCGACCGTCAGGGCAAGTCATATATACGAGTTAAATGACTTGTTTTAACGGTCGCGGAAATGGTCGCTGTTTGGACGTCTTTTCCATCTATGACGTGGCTCTGCGGGTTGCGGAATATTGAGACCTCGATTCCTTTACCACCACTAATGACATAGTATTCTCCCTCCTCAAGTGCACTGATGCAAGTAAAATAAACTTATATCCAGCCTCCCATATTAAAAAAAAACAAGCCACTAAAGCAGTAGCTACAATTGTTAATACTCACGACACAAAAGACAAACTATATCTTATTTCAACAAAATGATTCACAAGCATGTGTGACAGGGATTAGATATTTCTAACTTCCTCCTAATATTGCACATTACTAGCGCAACCTATCCATAAAGAAGATAATACTGCTTCTAAAGATGTTACGCTAAGGATTAAACACAGTGATTGTGTGTTACAATGAAAGGAAAAAATTGATTAAAACACAACCCACAAAATCCACACCATCCTGTAGGGTATGAAATGCTAACAAAAGAACAAAATGACACGACGATTAACATGGTCCCATGAAACAATATTGTCTTCCAAATTTATTGCATTATTACTAATCTAGCATAATGATACTCATTGTCAATTTAAAAACTTTAAATCAATTAACAAATAAACTAAAACAGATAAAAATATAAGACAAGTGTGCAAAGGATATTACCAAAATCATACTTACCCATAGAACTCCTCCTGTTGTGCTCTCCTACTTCAATATTTTGAAGCTGAATAACCACCAGATGATCCTCTTCCATAATCATACTTACGCCATGACTCCGAACTCAACTACTTCCTCATGAATTTCTCTTGTGCATTTGCCTGTACCTCCAACAAAAAAAACAAAGTTTATCAAGATATTTAGAGACTCAAACTCTCTTAGTCATTTCATCAAACAAATAAACTGCATAAATAAAAACGGGTACCTGTTTATTAGCATCAAGATCGAACTTAGCACTACACAAAGAAAAAAAATCCCCAAAAATAACAAAGAAAAACTATGACAAGTCAATGATTTGATTTGAGTCAATTGTTTTTGCTTAACAAAAATTACGGGATCATGTGTTTAGTCCATTTGATTCCGGATAAGAGAAACTAATTAATTCTGATCTTAGTTAGACTTATCAAATATAAGGTTCGGTTATTCAAGTCTAATAGAAATCCTTGACAAGAAAAACTAGTTAACTAACCTAGAGTTTGCCTTGTCTAAAAGGGAGGTCTAAGTTATTCTTCGGAATAATTAGAGTCTAATAAGAGAAATGGAGTTAATTCTGATCTCTATTTGTGTCTTATCGAAATAAGCGATTGTACATACACAATAGGTTCAGTTAAAAAACTAAGTTATCTTAGTTGTTTTATCATACTAAGGGAAAATTGCTTCGGGCAATTGTTTCCTTGATAACATACTAAAACTAGATTACTTTTGTAGTTTCGGTTTTAGTATTGGTTATCTAAAATGGTATGTGAAAGCTTATTTCTTAACTCTTATAGGTTGTACAAGTCTTATGGATTTGCAAGATCCTTTCGGTTTGTTCTTTTGTTTTTTCGTTTCTTTGTCATTTTTTTGTGACAAAAAGGGGGAGAAATATATGGAGTAAACAAGTGATTTATGATCACTAGGAAAGGATATATGTGCTTAAATGTAATGGATAACAAGCGCAATTGTTGCGCTTGTTCATCTTGACCTAGATGAAGCTTTATAAGGTCGGCCAGACAATATGACTGACAGACAGTGGAACAAACTGAATAAATTATGTCTTGTATGTATTTGTGGGTGCTTTGTAACAGTGCTAAGAGTTAATTATCAGCACAAGACTTCAGTAAGGAGCTTTTGGAAAAGCTAGAACAATAATACTTATTGAAGAACGTGGTGAATAGAATACATCTTAAGAGAAATTTGTATCGTTATAACATGAAGAAGGGTGCAACTCTGACATAACACCTAATTTTATTAAGTAAACTTCTTGCGACTTGATTAACTATGATGAGACGGTTGACGACGAGGAGCAGGCGTTGTATCTGGTGAATTCTCTACAACATTAATGCACAACAAGGCGAAGTTGACGTACGAAGAAATCACTATAGCATTGCGTAGTGAAGAGTTCAGGAAGATGAATCGTGAAAATTTTGCAAATGAAGATGACAGAGATGTGCTTGTTGTAAGAGGTCGTCCGACAATCAAGAAGAAGAAATTTGGTGATCGTGACAAAGGTAGAGGGTGTTCACAGTCAAGAACGCGTCTGCGAAAGGATGAATGTGCATGGTGTCATGACTTTGACCATTGGGAAATGGATTATACCAAGCGTAAATATAGAGAAATAGATAACAAGAAGACCGAGGTGAACATTGCAAAGGAAAATGAAGATTCAGATGAAGCTTCAGATTTCTCATTGACTATGACATCATCAACTTATGGTATCGTAATTAACGATACATGGGTACTAGATTCTGATGCTACTTTTCACATATGTCCTCATCGGGACTGGCTCTCAAGCTTCGAGAAGTTTCATGGAGAAGTACATATGGGGAATAATCAAACTTGTATTGTGGTTGGGATTGGTAGTATTCGAATAAATATGTATGATGGTATGGTTCAGGAGCTGAAGGAAGTAAGGTGCATACCTGCTGTGGAGAAGAACCTGATTTTACTCGGAACTTTGGAAGATAAGGGCTACAAGCTAGTAACTGAGAATGACTTCTAAAAGTAATCTATGTACCGCTGGTAATCATAAAGGGCACACAGCAACGTGTACTACTTAATTGAGAGTACGATAATACAAGATGTGTCTATTTATCATGAACATATCGAGACTGCAGCTATGGAGGCCACGAAGTTATGGCATATGCAGCTTGTATATCCAGGTGATAAGTGATTACATTCTTTAATTCAACGAGATTTATTGAAGGGTGTTCTTGCCTGCAAATTAGAGTTTTGTGAACATTTTGTGAAAGGAAAGAAGACAAGAACAAACTTTGGCGCAACAACCCACAACACTAGTGGAGTTCTTGATTATATTCACTCAGATGTTTGGGTCCCTCCAAGAATGCATCATTGGGAGGAAAACATTGGTTCGTGTCATTTATTGATGACTATTCTAGGCGCGTATGGGTGTATACCATGAGACATAAAAGTGATGTCTTAAAAGTCTTTGTGAAGTGGAAGAAGGAAATTGAGACTCAAACTGATTGAAAGATCGAGGTATTATGTTCGGACAATGGTGGAGAGTACAAAAGTGATCCACTCTCGCAAGTATGTCAAGATGGGGGTATACAAAGGAATTTCAAAGTTAAGAAGACACTGCAACAAAATGGTGTAGCTGAACGCATGAATCGTACTTCACTGGAGAAGGTACGATGTATGTTATCTAATGCTGGATTAGTTAAAGCGTTTTGGGCCGAGGCAGTTACATATATATGCATCCTCATTAATTAGTTGCCATCAGCTGCGTTAGAAGGTAAAACTCCGATGAAGAAATGGAATGGTAAACCAACTTATGATTATGATTATGACTCAATTCATATCTTTGGCTGCCTTGCTTAGTATAATGTTAGTGAAAACAAACTTGATAGCCGTGCTGTTTTAAAAAGATCTTCATGGGACAGTGAAAAAAAGAGTAAAAGGGTTCAAAATTTGGAATCAAGTAGAAAAGAAGATAATTATGAATAGGGACGTTATATTTTGCTGGATGTGATTCAAAATGCAGTCTCTCTTACTAAGTGGTGTTCCGTCCAAATCGATTCTGTAAACGTATGGTATGTCACACGTTTTTTTTCTTAAATGAACAAACTCGTAAATAATTCCATGTAGCTAATATCATGATCATTTTACGTCCATTATTGATTGATCATTGCAACAACAAACACACAGCTTTTAGAATCAGAAGACAAATAAGAAGATTACTTTAACCAACTTAATCTGTCACTACTCTATTGCTACAAATTGCCAAATACCGTGAAAAATGAAACAGTACAAAACAAACAAAAGAAAAATACAATTCCAATTCATCATTCCCCACCCGCAACAAACATCACTTATAGAGGTGACAAGTAAGAGTTAGGGCTGACGTGGTGACAAGTAAACAAAACGAAACGGCTCAAAAGGACTAGAAGTTTGTTTGTAGGGAGGGGCCCTTCAAATACTGCAGTGTCACATGAAAAGAGCTAGGGCTGAAAATACTTTCTGCCTGCTCGAATACTGTAACGTACAGTTTTAGTCTGTTTTGTAAAGCAGTAGTTTCCTTATCACCAGAGCAGAGACTGGAGCCTTACCACATTGTCCGAGTAATTCTTTCTAAAACCACCTGGAAAGCATAAATCTCAAACGAGTTACTGACACTGAGATTTGAAGATAATCATTCTCTAATTAAGTTGGGGGAGAAAGTGGGTGGAAAGCGAGGTCTACTTTCAAGTGCCACTTACAGGTGTTGATATAGTATTCCTATAGTTAACAAAATATCATACTGAACTGGAATGCTGGCGGGCTCATTAACGTGGAAAAACACCTGTAACATTAATACCATGTATTAGTTGACGCAATATTTTGAAAATCCCGACTCCAGTCCAGCTGGGAGGTCATGATATGGTCTACATCTAGCATTATCATTTTAAGTTTAACCTATAATTTAACCAATCTTATATATAATATATAATTTAGAAGAACCAATCTTATATACGATGACATAATTTAACCAATCTTGTATATAAAGGTGCAACCAGGACTTGCACTTGTTCCGGTGGACCAAGCTTAAAAGCATCACTGAACTTCAAAGAACTAAGTTACGATTTACGTGTCGACGTACTTGATCATGTACCTAATTTTCGCATGGCCAATAAACAACTACAAAGAAATTCAGAAAAGATTATACTTAGTTTTGTGCACATACATTGTCATTGCACGTATATCTCTTCGAAATGGTTGAAGTGTTATTGTTTTTTTTTTGTTTTTTTTTTTTGCAGTAAAATAGAAAACAACACGTAAATCTATAGTTAAAACACAGAAATTTCATGTCGATTTAGTAAAGATATTAGCCAATTTTCAACATGAACTCTAACGGACCGCCACGTACCAATGATAATGATAACTTTGTCCTCCTCCTTGATCTCGACAAGCGTACATGCACATGCTTTGTTTTCATTTGATATGGTGCTACTAGAAGACTGCAATATTGCAAGGTATATACGGAACGTATTCAGTAGTACTACTTGATAGCTAGCTATTAATAGTAGAATTAGTCTCTATGTTATACACTTATACTATCTTTCTCTATATATACTGAAGGTGCCCAAGCTGTATGTATAAGAAAGCTAGGGTTTTAGTAGAGACCTCCACATCATTTATTTTTTTAACTGATATTTTTCCAAGTTATTATCAGTTAATTAGAGTATCATATGAGATCAGTACTTGTGACTTGTGAGGAGTGAAGATTTTTGGAAGAAATTTTTTACTTTGATTATTGAAGATATGTCCTCCTCCGCCAATATGCATCATCATCTATGGGCTTTCATTTTTGGTATCTTAGGTACAAAACATACGAAGTTCTTTCTGTTCGCGATTCTAACAATATATCATATACCATATCATATCGCTAATATTTTCATTTGCAATTCATGGCAGGAAATATTGTTTCAATCATGGTGTGCCTTGCACCATTGTAAGTCCTTTAATTACTTACTCTACTTATGTTCTTAAATTTGTACATGTACTTAAATGCGTCATTAGTCGATCTTATATAGTTAACAATGGAGGTCGGTTATATGTGATCGTAGTTTTTTTTCGATGATTACAGGCCGACATTTTATCGCATTTATAAGAAGAAAGCAACAGAAGGATTTCAATCAATAACGTATGTGGTTTCACTATTTAGTGCCATGCTTTGGATTTACTATGCAGTACTCAAAACTGATGCTTTCTTACTAATCACCATAAACTCCATCGGATGTGTCATTGAAACCATTTATATCATCATATTTCTCATCTACGCACCAAAAAATGCCAGGGTACGTATTTGTATAACTAGCACTGTGATCAATATATTTCTGGAGGTCTTTTTTATTCATAAATAACTATATATATAGCCGTGATTTCTTTTCTTGGTGATGAATGCAGATTATGACTATAAAGATACTTGGGTTATTGAATTTTGGGCTGTTCAGTTTGATCCTGATGCTAACAATGTTGTTAGCGGACGGTTTAACCCGCCTTACGATACTTGGATGGGTTTGTGTTGCTTTCTCCGCTTGTGTTTTTGCAGCCCCATTAAGCATAATGGTGAGGATTCACATAATAATTAAGTTAATTCTTCCTGTTTATATTGATTTTACAGCTAATAAAATTTTGGTTCAAATACGCGGGTGCTTAATTTGTTATATATTAATCATCATTTTATTGCTTTAGTGACGATATTCGATATATATCGACGATTTGTAAACTTAACTTGTTGTTTGTTACAGAGATTAGTAATAAAAACAAAGAGTGTAGAGTTCATGCCTTTCTCGTTGTCATTCTTCCTCACATTGAGCGCAATTTTATGGTTTTCGTATGGTCTTCTACTTAAAGACTTATATGTCGCTGTAAGTAATTCACACTGGATGATCATTTCTCGATTACATTTCTAAATTAGTATCTCTTTTCTCTGATATGCTCTACGTCTTGATATGTATATGTAGTTACCAAATGTAGCAGGATTTGTTTTTGGAGTTCTTCAGATGTTAATGTACGCAATTTACAAAAACAAAAAGCAAGTCGCTGTTGTAACAACCGAAGAAGATAAAGAACATCGTTATCAAGAAAATAACAAGTTACCAAACGCTCATGATCACCAACACGTTTCTGGTAATAGAACAACGACAACTACTATTAATGGAGATCATGTCATTAGGCTTAACACCATGGGAAGTGCAGAAGTACATCCAATAGACTTACAAATAATAGTTTTGGATCATACTCATCATCTTGAAAACATGCAGCAACAACAAGTTATAGACCAACAAGATGACAAAGTCACTGGAAACAATATGGAAGTAGTAGAAGTATAAAATCATATCATCAGTGTTTGTAAAGTTCATTCAAGTCCAAAGGTGATGAGCAGACAGCAGTTGACAGAGCTCCACTTGTTTTGCTTGGAAGCACTCTTTTCTCTATTGTAACTTTTATGTACGTGTACCAACGTAGAGTCCCAAAAGGATGTATGACCGGACCTCGCATTAATATGATGTTTGGCAAAAATAAGTTTGACTGTCTAATTTCGTAATTTTCTTCCCTCATAAGAGCCTTTCCGATCCAAAAATTCCACGGAAGATGATTTCATTCGGTGTCTATGTTACAATGCTGCACCAACTCTGGACAAGCTGAAGAATTCCACAATGGTGAATGGATGTTCGTTGTGTAAGTAAGAAAGATCCTGAGTCCAATTTTGGTTTCACTTTCTGGAAGGATACAAGCTGTAATGGGTGCTTCAGCAATCGAATAGGAAAAAAGGTTCTCAATTGTCCAGGAAAAACGAATTATGGGATTTAATCCCCTTCCGCCAAAGGATTCAGATGCTGACAGGTTACAAACTGTTGAGATTATCAGTCTCATTAGTCTCGCATAGTATGCGTGGGTTAAGATCCGACAATCTATAAGCCTTTGGACAACCCTAACTAACCTCAAGGATTATTAAGCCCATGAACTTTTAATATGGTTTCAGAGAAGGCAATATTTGTAACGAGTCATTTGATTGCTCGTTTACTCCGTGTCACCCAATTTAATATCCACGTGTTAGACCCAAATAAGCTATACGAGAAGGGGCATGTTGAGATTATTACTCTCACATTGTATAGATTATCTAAGATCATGCAGTTTATAAGTTTTTGGCAAGCCTAACCTTGCAAGAAAGTTTTCGAGGTTAGTTGAGTCCATGGATCGACTTCAATACGGTTGGGATTATTAATCCTACATTGTATGGGTATCGATCCAACCCTAACCTCTCGAGTCGGTTTTCAAGGTTAGTCGGACCCATGAACTTCTTCAATATATATGGTATCAGAGTAGGTAATTTGTGACGAGTCATTTGACCACACCTATATTCTGCATCATCTGATTTAATGTCCACGTGTTAGACCCGACGAGGTTGCGCGTAAGGGGGCGTGTTGAGATTATTATTCCCACATTGTATGGGTTAAGATCTTGCAGTTTATAAGCCTTAGGAAACCCTAACCTTTCAAGCCGATATTCAAGGTTAGTTAGGCCCACGGACTTCAATACAAGCCAATATCGATTGACCATGAAGTATATGCTATAACCATATAGAAAGCACACTAAAGTTGAAAACTGGGAAAATATCAACTATGAGGAGGGTTACACAAACGTCGGTCGATCCGGTTTTCAAGCAAAACCGTCGACAGAACCGTATATACTACGGTTATCAATTTCAAAATCGTAACTGAACTGTGTTGGCATCGGTTCGGTTTGAAACCAATCCGAGTTAGTTCAGTCGGTTCCCGTTTTTCCACAGGTTTCTGTCCCAAATTTATCAGATCTACTTTACCCTAAGAGAAATTCCACACTGAAACTCAAATCAGCGACAGTGAAGATGAAATCAGAACTTAATATATGATTTAACTTATCGGAAGAATTTCCACCTTCTCTATCAAAACTTACACATATACAATAATAACAACCAAAAATTTGCTTTGACAGTTTACAGATATGCATCCATTACACGAGATAAAAAAATTCAGAAATAGGAAGTGAAGATCCGGTGATTAGAGATTATACCTAATCAAATCTTAAAACAACTTGAATCAAAAATTATATATCATCAAAGAGAAAGTAAAACTAACTATAAATGTAATTTTATTCATTACGATTACAAATATCAATTTCTATGATCAACGGGGTCAAAATCCAAATCTCCATTTTAAACTTATTACTTGAAAATTGCTTAAAACCATGAATTAAACTGTGTTAGTAAAACCCACTCTTCATTTGAAAAAAAACAATAAATAAGTAAAAAGGCAGTGATGGAGGTGGTAAGGGTGGCTTTTGTTGGTGAAACAGACGGAAAATCTTGCTGGTTGTTAGTCTGTTACTTCTTATTGTTGTTGTGGTGGTGTTGAACTGATGATGTAGATTGGTGGTTGGTTTGAGTGAGAGGATAAGAGGTAGAGCATAAGAGAGGATAAAAATAAAATGAAAAGTCTGATTTAGTTATCTAGGGTTTTCTTAGTGTTAGAGCACTGCTCGGTCGAACTCGCAGGCGTTGCTATCTCAAGCTTGTTTGTCAAGTTTAGGTGTCAAAACTATAAGTTTTGATTTCTAGTCTACTTATAGCTATGTATCGGATTAGGATAGAATGTGTAGTTGAGCTTTAGACTTCACGACGTTCATCGATTTAAGACGAAGATCTAGTGAGGAGAGCTTGGAGGAACTTCATCAACAAAAGGTATGTGGAGACTTAAACTCATTTATCACTCAGAAGTCTATTCTATTCTATATCCTACTGAGACTAAGTCGTATAACTATATAGACGTTTTACATTATACACATTTGATGTTTCGAGCTGAGTTTAACTCACTTATATCTTTCTCGAGATATGTGTTGGAAATGTTTTTGCTTTAACTACTACGTTCATCATTATTCTTGACGAGTTTAGTTGGAAACAATTTATTTGTTGGAAACTAAATAATGAGTCAAAAGATGATCATGTGAAAATCTCCTTGTAACATCTTACATGATTTGTGTGAGACAGTCATTTGATGTAGACTCGGAATGATTCATATTGATCATTCGATACTTTAAAATTACTTATAACCTAATAGTTTGTGTGAGACATCTATTGTCGTTTTCTAAGGATGTTTTAATGATTGAAATGGGAGTTTAGAACAATTAACCCTTGTCTGGATATATCACAATATGCATACCAGTATGCAAACAGTTGTAAGCATGATTCAGGTCCGGGAACCAAGTATGCATACCCGTATGCAAACGGTTTTAACTGTCAAAGTCCGAGAACCAAGTTTGCATACCCGTTTGCAAACTCTTTCACCTGAATTCGGTCTGGAATGACAGTATGTGTACCCGTTTGCGAACTGTCGGAAAAGATCAAAGTCCGGAACTTAAGTTTGCATACCCGTTTGCAAAATTATGTGGTTAAGTTCTAAAATCAGTTAAGTATGATTTCATACTCATGAACTAATACATTTATATATTAAAGAATGCAATCTTTGCAAACCGTGGCTAAAGTGTTCATGAACTGATTCTTTTGAATCAATCCGATTTTGCTTCAATTGTGTCTTGTATACTTCTATGAGAATATAAACAATTGAACAACTTTATGAGTAACACAATTAGATTCATTTGATTATCATTTGATCCAGAAAGTGTTAGATGAATGTGGTTAATACAAAAGTTTTCATATGGCTAACTTCGGTTAATTGTTATTGAGCCAGCTCAATATACACGTTTAGGTACAGTTACCCATATATAAATGAAGGTATATTTCATTTGTGTGTAACAAGCCAAGACCATATAACGGTGAAGAGATATTGCTTTGGTTTTAAGAAAATTTAGCTTGAATCTTAATTCAGGATTTCATCTAACAGTGAATATTGATTGCTTTGTTTTAAAGCTATAAAACCCTGATTTGGAGACTATATAAGGGAGAACTCTAGCAACTGGAAAACCTAATACCCACACCTCTTGTGTGATACTAGTTACGAATAGAGTCGATTCTCCTTTAACCTAGGTTTTTCCTAAAACCATTATAGGTTAACGACTTAAAGACTTCATTGGGATTCTGAAGCCAGACCCAACTATTTTCTCTGTAGTTGCGTGTTCTGATCTTACTTGTTCTATCGTATTGAGTAATATATTCTCTAAGATTTACTCGAGATTTATCCCCGATAGGTAAGATATAAAAAATAATCACAAAGCTCTTCATCTCATTCTTTGTGATTCCACAATAACTTGTTCTACTACCATATAGTTAAGTTATTGTGAGGTGATTGATATTTCTAGGATGTTCTTCGGGAATATAAGACCGGTTTATCAATTGGTTCTTGTTCACCTTGATTTATCAAAAGACGAAACAAAAACTTCGTCGCTATTTCTGTGGGAGGAAGATTTATCTATCAGAATAGACTTTTCTGTGGGAGACAGATTTGTTTATAAAGTCTTAGACTTTTGGGTCGTAGCAACTCTTAGTTGTGGGTGAGATCAACTAAGGGAATCAAGTGCGTAGATTCCTGCTGGGATTCAGAGGCGTAAGGAACGCGACTGTACCTTAATCGGTGTGAGACTTAGTTAGGGCTCAACTACATTCCATTCCGAAGTTAACTTGTAGTAGGCTAGTGTCTGTAGCGGCTTCATAAAGTGTGGTGTTAAAATATGGACTAGGTTCCGGGGTTTTTCTGCATTTGTGGTTTCCTCTTTAACAAAACTTATGGTGTCTATGTTATTTCTTTTCCGCATTATATTTTTTATATAATTGAAATATCACATGTTGTGCGTAGTTCAATCAATTAGTAAATCCAATCTTTGGTTGTTGATTGAAATTGATTGACACTTGAACATTGGTCTTTGGTAACGTTCAAGTTGTTTCTCATAATAATCAGGCTCACGGATTCTATCTGTTTGATTTGCTGATTACATTGAGAAACAGAGATATCACTCTTGGATATATTTCCTTGATTGAGTCTAACTGTCTAGTTGATTCTCTTGGAATTATATTTGATTTAGTCCATACAGATTGCCTAACGAAATATTGGGTGTGGTTGTTAGACCCCCGCTTTTTCAATTGGTATCAGAGCAGGCAAACACGTTTAGGACCTCATAAGTATGTGTTTGTAGCAATATGACTCTATGGAAAGATATGCTATCTCAAACAACGCATCATTAGTTCAGAAACATTCTAACTTGGTTCAAAGCCTTGTTTCTCCTGAGAAATCTCTCACATCTTCTTCATTGTCTGAAACTGTGTATAACTGGGAAACACGCCTAGATGAATAGTTGGATGGTCTTTCGGATGAAAGTGATTCAGACGATGGATACAATGTTGATGAGGAAGTATAGAAATACATCAAGCTTTTCGACCATCTCATAAAGAAAAATAAGTCAACATCTTGCTTGGCTGAGTTTCTGACCCCTCTCTGTCTAGAAAATGAGAAAATGAGAAAACTGTTTAAAAGTTACGATTGTGGATATAATCTCTTACAATCCATTCTTAAAGATCGTGAAGAAGATTTGCGTTCAAAGAATTATGAATGTGAAAATCTTCGTCGAAATCTCTTTGTGTTAAAAACAGAACTTGATGAATCTGAAGCAAGATGTAGCTCTCAACAAAGTTGTTTTAATGACAGGGAAAACGCTTTTCTCTCACGATAAAAACTTTTGGAGGCTGATCTTTCTGCTGCTCTGAACAAGGTAAAAATGCTGGTAGAAAACTTAAAAAAGTTTAACCTTAGTTCAACAAAATTATCCATTATGCTGGGAGCTTGTAAGAAACATCGTGACACACGAGGTTTGGTCTATGAAGGAATAAACGCTCCAAGTAGTACCAAAATTGATTTTGTTTGTGCTAATGACAACTTTCAGCAGAAAAATGTCACTGATGGAAAAAGTGAAGGTTTACCTTCAGCAACAGAAGTTTCAAAAGATAGAAGTTATCTACCTCCAAAGACATCCCACATGAGAACAATTAATAGCATTCCTTTTAGTTGTTACTATTGCGGAAGCAAAGGTCATCTTGAAAGGAGATGTCATTTTCGCTTGCGAAATGAGAAACTTCATAACATTCTCGTCTGGATGTCTAAGGAAGTAATCAAACCTATTTCTCATATTACTGGTGTTAAATGTCCAACCTTCAGACAAGGAAAGTGCTGCGATGAGCCAATTCTTACCTGTGAAAATAACACAAAACCTTTTTATAATTATAAAAAGAATAATGTTATAAGGACAAATGACTACTTTGTGGGTCCAAGGAGTAAGAAAAGAACTTCAACCTCCTCTTCCATAGATGAAGGAAGTTTTAGATCAAAAGTGTTAACCGTTCCTGAATATATTCATATCAATAATCGTGTTTCGGAAATCAAGACCAGTATAAATAGACTCAAGCGTAGCATTAAGAAGGCGGGGAAGGTAGCAGCTTCTGGTAATTCTTTTCCTTCTTTTTTTAATTTTCTTGAGACTAACTCTATTAACTTCTCTTACGATGTTCAAGGAAGAAAAGTTGAGAATATCAATACCCTTGATAATGAGCAATATGCTCATCGATTTGCAACTTGACTACTTACAGTTGTGTGTCTTCTTTGAGACCGTATGAGGATGCACATGATTCTCAAGAAGATAACTTCTTCTTGACAAAGTGGTCTTTGTTGTATTTATTCTTTTCTTTAAAAAATAAAATAATGATCATCCTTCTGTTGAGCCTTGCTCCGGTTAATTATTACACTCATGTGGAAGAGAAGCTGCAAAGTTTATTTATTTTGTATTTCATATATATTGATAGTTTTGTCACTAAAATTGACAAAGGGGGAGATTTTTAGAGCACTGCTCGGTCGAACTCGCAAGCGTTGCTATCTCAAGCTTGTTTGTCAAGTTTAGTTGCCAAAACTATAAGTCTTGATTTCTAGTCTACTTATAGCTAAGTCTCGGACTAGGATAGAAAGTGTAGTTGAGATCTAGACTCCACGGCGTTCATCATGCAAAGACGAAGAACTACTCAAGGAACTGGTGGAACTTCATCGACTAAAAGGTATGTGGAGACTTGAACTTATCTATCACTTAAAAGTCTATCTACTCTATATCCTATCTTGATACAAAAGTCGTATTGTTATATAGACTTCGATTATAAACAATTGCTATTTCGAGCTGAGTTTATCTCGCTTATCTATTTCTCGAAATATGTGTTTGTAAGCTTTCTCTTTGGCCAAGTTTATCTTTACAAGTGACGAAAGGCATGTTGATTATTTCAATATCTTGAAAATCGCTTTGATGAAAAATAGTGTGTGAATAACCTCTATTTAACATCCTCTAAGAATGTTTCAATGATTAAAGTGAGAGTTTAGAATATATAACCTTGAATGGATATAAACATTGTATGTGAACTTATACGTGTGTAAGTCCAAAATCCTTGAACCAAAGTATGCGTACTTTGCTGCTCAGGATAACAAAAACTAAAGTCCGCGTACCTGTACGCGTATTGCCGGAAGTTCACGTCCCGTGAATTTCTGTTGGAGTTTGTGAACTAAAAACAAACTCAATCCGGGAACTTAAGTATGCGTACCGGTATGCGTACTTGAGTGGGTTGTTTTCTAAAACGGTTTATTCATGAACTTAAACTTATATAAACTAAGGAATGCATATTTGCAAATAGTGGCTATAAAGTTCATGAATTTATTCGAGTGAATCAAAATCGTTTTTGCTTCGATTGTGTCTTGTATACTTTTATGAGATCTAAGCAATTGAACAACTCTCTAACTAGTTCTTTTGAGTAATTTGAACTAGTTATGGTGAAGATGAATATGGTTGATATGAAAGTGCTCATATGGCTAACCATTTGGTTAACTACTGTTGAACCAACTAGGTGTACACGTTTAGGTACTGTTACACAAACCTAAATGAACGTGCAATTCGTTTGTGTATAACAAGCTAAGTTCGATCTAACGGTTGAAAGATATTAGCTTGAATCTAATCAGGTTTTCATCTAACGGTGAATATTCAATGCTTTGTTACCAAGGTAACTTAGATTGCAAACCCTGATTTGGAGACTATATAAAGGGGAACTCCAGCAACTGGGAAACCTAATCCCTACACTTCCTGTGTGATACTAGTTGTATAAGCTAGAGTCGATTCTCCTTTAACCTTAGGTTTCTACCGAGACCCTGTAGGTTAACGAGTTGAAGACTTCATTGGGATTGTGAAGCCAGACCCAACTATTTTCTTTGTAATTATGTGATATGATCTTGCTGTTTCTATCATTATTGAGTGCAATCGTAAGATTGGCTTTAGATTAATTTCTCCGATAGGCAAGATACAAAAGTAGTCACAAACATCTTCGTCTCATCGTTTTTTATTCCGTAATGAGGTGATTGATAATACTAGGTTGTTCTTCGGGAATATAAGTCCGGGTTATCGATTGGTTCCTGTTCACCTTGATTTATCAAAAGACGGAACAAAACTCGTAGGTATTTCTGTGGGAGAAAGATTTATCTATTCCTGTAGACTTTTCTGTGTGATACAGATTTGTTTATTAAAGTTTTCGACTTTGGGTCGTAGCAACTCTTAGTTGTGGGTGAGATCAACTAAGGGAATCAAGTGGGTGGTATCCTGCTGGGATCAGAGACGTAAGGAGCGCACATGTACCTTGGATCAGTGTGAGATTGATTGGGGTTCAACTACAATCCAGACCGAAGTTAGTTTGTAGTAGGAAAGTGTCTGTAGCGACTTAATACAGCGTGCGTTCAATCTAGACTAGGTCCCAGTGTTTTTATGCATTTGCGGTTTCCTAGTTAACAAAACTTCTGGTGTATGTGTTATTTCTTTTCCACACTATATTTTGTTATATAATTGAAATATCACAGGTTGTGCATTGAATCAATTAATTGGTAAATCCGACCTTTGGTTGTTGATTGAAATTGATTGATATTTGAACGTTGGTCTTTGGTACCGTTTAAGTTAATTTCTCTTGTATTCAATTAGACTCGCAGATTTCTATTTGCTTGAGTAAGTATTGAATCGAGAAATTGAGATATAACTCCTTGATATACTTTTTATTAAGATTGAGTCTGACTGTCTAGTTGATTCTCTTAAAAGTATATTGGAGTTAGTCCATACAGATTGCTAAGCGAATTAATAGGTGAGGTTGTTGTACACCCACTTTTTCAATTGGTATCAGAGCAGGCAAACACGTTTAAAGACCTTATAAGCCTGTGTTTGTAGGGATCTGACTATATGGACGGCAGTAATATCTCTGATAAACGCGTCACCAAAAACAAAAACTCTGTCTCGACAGTGTCTATCAAAGAGAAAGATTCATCAATCTCAAATATAGAAGAGCCCAGTGTTCTAACGAGACAGACAGACACTGACATGTATTATTCCGGAGAGTCTATCTCCGTGATGAAGGGGGAACAGCTGAAGAGAGTGAATTGATTCTAAATCTTGTTAGAATCCAAACTTATAGATTTAATCGGTTTAAAAACAATATCAATGTTCTTCTCGGTGTTTAAAGAGACTGTGATTCCAAAAACGCTGAAGTTCAGTCTTCACGTACCTTACTTGAGGCAAGTCTCAAAAAGGATTCCTTGGAAATTGAGCATCGCTTGAATAAACTCTCAATTCAAGGATGTTCCAAAAAATCCTCTATACCATATACTTCTATTGCAACTGAGAGAGTTAAAGTTCCAGAAGTAAAATTTGAATTCCCTTCTATTAGAAAAGATGTGCCTATAGCCTCTTCTAATCAAGGATGTTGCACATCACATGGAAGGAAGAAATCTCCAAATGATGATGTTAAGATGGTACTTTCTAATCACTTTCATGATCATAAAGTATGTCTCTTTTGTGATTAAAATGACTTGTTAAGCAAAAGAGAAACTCTAGGTTGAATAACAATTCCATTGTTCGACTTCAACACACCTTAGACTTAATCCTCAAGGTGAAACTGACATTCGTATGTCTAAACCAGTTGGTTTCAATACTCACCCTGTGTATTTTACCAGGAAAGTCAGTTCTATGAGTTCCTCAAATGCTCAGAAGCATGACGGACGTCTCAACAAAAATCGTCTGAGAAGAGATCAGTTGTTTTTCTATGTCAATAAGGGAGATAATGTTAATTTTGATGTGAACAAAGTTTCAGGAGAAGGAACCAAAAATGATGATATGAAAATTAACCTAAAGGTGATAATTAAAGGTTATAAAGAAATCGTCAATAGGCTGTCAACTTCCTTTAGTCAAAATTCTTCTGGTAAGAACTCAAACTATGTCTCTTATTTTGATGATAGTAAGTTTTATGATAATTTTTCACATCAAAAGAGATTCTTTCTGAGATTTGAAAGGAAAAAGAGACTCAACCATGAACATCGTTCATTTAATGAGCTTAGAGCTCATTCTTGTGCTAATTAATCACAAGGGTTGAGAACTTACTAATAAAAATATTGTTGAGTAAGTTGTGTTAATAAACGGGTATACTTTTGTAAAAATTGTTTTCTGTTTAGTTGAGCTATTTTCTTATCGTTTATAGCTAAACTATTGTATGCAGACAACTTTGCTTAAGTATTGGCTGTGTCTGAAGATGTTCTTCATTTTTCTTTCTTTTTTCCTTGTTTTCGAAGAAGTTTTTCTTCGCAACTAAGTTTCCTGCTACTCTTGTGCCCTAAATTGTTTCTCTACAGAGATATAGAATTTATTGAGCCAAATTTTTGTGAAAATATTCACGTAGCAAAAATTTCTCAGTCATGTCGTAAAGGTGCGACCTTTGTGTTTTTGGGTTAAGTTGTATTCGTACGAGTACCCATGTTACTGTCACGAATCAATTTTGGAAACCCTAAAATTTACCTTCTCTAAGAAACCATTTAAATACCAAACCCCTTGAGTCACGTACGCATACTCTGGGTTACTTTGTGGTCTGTCAAGAATGTCTTCTTCCAGCTCTAGCGGTTTTGTAAGAGGTTTTCTTGATAAAGGTAGCGGAGTCGATTCCAAGGGAAGGAAGAAAAGAACCTTAGTAGAAGATGATCATCCTATTGCCTCATGTTACTATGCTTATACACATCAGGATGTTGAGAATGAGGATATGGTTTCTACTGAAGTGGTTCATGATTTTCTTAAATACTTTGAGGATGCAAAACTGCAACTCGTTGATACTTTGAAGAGTCTTGATGTGTTAAGAACTTAGTTGAAAAAGGTTACTTCTGACCTTGGTCTCATAAAGACACATGTTAAAGAACTTCTAAATGAGGATATCTTCTCTGAAGATGCAGTGGATGCTGTCAATAACAAGCTCAAAGATCTCAAGGCTCGTGAGGATTTCGAAACGTCTATTTGATTTTAGTTCGTGTTCGGTTTTGGTGGTTCAAGAGCCTATCTTTTTTTATTAGCTTGTTGATCTTATTTTGTCTAGGAAACTTCTTATGAGAATTTTATTCTTGTGTTTTTAAAAAGAATAACTAGAGTTTGGAATAGCTGTTTTGTGATTACACATAGCTATGTCCAACGATTTTCATCTTCAATGTTTTTAGATTTATTTGGTTAAATTCTAAAGTTTGTTTGGAAGATGATTTTGCAGTATTAATCTTTATGGTTTTATATATTGCAATTTGTTATGGGATATGTGTGTTTGCGTCCGTGAACTGTGATTGTCCCATACATTGTCAAAAGTTAAGTCTTTCATATGTCGATATGAAAGTATTGATAAAAGATTGAATGAGACGTAAGGAGCGCAACTGTACCTTGGATCAGTGTGAGATTGATTGGGGTTCAACTAAAGTCCAGACCAAAGTTAGTTTGTAGTAGGCTAGTGTCTGTAGCGGCTTAATACTACGTGTGTTCAATTCTGACTAGGTCCTGGGGTTTTTCTGCATTTGCGGTTTCCTCGTTAAAAAAATTTCTGTTGTTTGTGTTATTTATTTTCCGCATTATATTTTGTTATATAATTGAAATATCACGGGTTGTGCGTTGAATCAATCAATTGGTAAATCCGACCTTTGGTTATTGGTTGAAATTGATTGATACTTAAACACTGGTCTTTGGTACCGTTCAAGTTAATTTCTCTTGTATTCAATTAGACTCGCAGATTTCTATTTGCTTGAGTAAGTATTGAATCGAGAAATTGAGATATAACTCCTTGATATACTTTTTATTAAGATTGAGTCTGACTGTCTAGTTGATTCTCTTAAAAGTATATTGGAGTTAGTCCATACAGATCGATAAGAGAATTATTGGGTGAGGTTGTTGCACCCCCACTTTTTCAGATTCATTTGATGAGTTTAATCACAAAGTGTCTGAAATTGTTAATGCATCTTTTGCATTGGGTAAGAGTATTCCAGAAAAGGACATTATGATGAAAATTATCATATCGCTGCCATCTAGATATGATTCTAAGAAGCATGCCATCGCTGAAGGTAATAACCTTGCAACTCTTTCCAGAAACACTCTGGTTGGGAAGTTAAAGATCTTTGATCATGAGCATACATCCAAATCCAGAAAGGATGTTTCCTTCAAAGCACAAAAGAACACTAAATTACTTGATAAAAGTAAAAGTATTTGCATCTCTGAAGATGATCTTACTAAGGCTGATTCATCAGATGAAGATCTTGACAAGTCAGTCTCCTTGATCACAAGGAAGTTTAGAGATCTTCTTTTGAAGAGAAGTAAACGGTTCTCCAGAGATAAACCTAGGCCATCAGTTAAACCTCATAATCGTGTTCCTCCTAAAAATAGGGATATTGATGAAACTGATGATGAGGATATGCCACAGTGCTTTAAGTGTAAAGGTTTTGGTCATTTTGCAAACGAGTGTCCAAATCGTAAAAAATACACTGGGAACAAAGGTCTAGCTGCAACTCTTGATGAAATATCTGACAACTATGATTCTAATGAAGACGAAAAGTCAAGTGTTGCACTTCTTTGTGAAAATATTGATTTTGATAATTGTAGCAATACACACATCAATCTTGATATTCTTTCAGAAGAAATCTCAACCGGTCTGGAAGAAAAAATGAATCTATTAGTTTCTTCTGGAAACTCTTTTTCTGATTTTTCAGGTTCCACTATGTGTCGAGCTGCTTGCACATCTCGGGCATCTGAATCATCTTCCATGTTGACATGCTCTTATTGTTCTCTCAAAGGTCATGAACTTTCAAAGTGTTTCAAGTACAAACACAAAATGAGATATAGCAACAAACTTCAACGAAGAGCGAATCGATTAGCAAACAAGCTCAAACTTGTTCAAAAATCATCAGAGGTATGTAAATGCATCTTTTCGTCAAAAAGTTAGTTTCCAAAGAAAATACTAGATCATTAGATAAAAAAATATGGTCTAAACACTATGAGATACATGGCTCTATGAATTCCTTTAGAAAAGGTTATGGTGGACAGATTATTGTTCACCCCAGCACTACTTGATTGTGTTGGTTGGTGCATCTTGTCTCATGTGCCTGATAAAAAGAGACAAGATTGTGCACACCTCAGGCTTTAAGAAAAGAGAATTGTTTTTGATTATTTTTGTCTTTCTCTTTTTTAGTTTTGTTGTGCTTTGCAAGATTGGTATTCTTCCAGCTTTCGTATCTAAATTGATACTGTAAGGGACTTCCCTGTTTAGTCAATAAAAGGGGTTATTCTCGTCAATTCTACCCTCTTTAGGGATAAGAGTTGTGCGTGCGTGAACTTGTGTGTTTTAAAAGTTCCATAACCCTACATTCCTTTTTCCTTCTCTTGAAACTCTTTTTATCATAAGACTGCTTGTTGAGATTATCTTGTGATTTCCTCTCACAACTCCATACGTATGGATACTCCAAGCATTATGTCCTCTGATGGAAAAGATGTTAATATGATTGTTAAGCCATCAATCATGAAGGAAAAATATAAATCTCCGCTACCTCCAACTTTGAAAAGGAAAAGAAGGAATGTGAGGAAACCAAGAGTTGTTCCTTCAAATTCTCAGAAGTTTTCTGATGTTCTTGAAGAGTTGAAGGAAACAAGGAAGGAGATTCAACAAATAAAGGCTATTGTGTTGAGAACTCTTGAAATTCAAAAGGCCCTGGTTCGGCATCAGTTCAAAAGGTTTGTTGGAATTGACTCCTTTCTTCATGAACCTTATGTTCCCATGGCTGTTGACGACAAGGAGTTCGGGAACGATAAAGAATTTTTCAGAGGTCTCAATGTCTAGGAAACTTATTATGATAATTTATTCTTATGTTTTAATAAGGATAACTAGGGTTTGGAACAGCCATTATTGTGAGTACAAATAGCTATTGCCAACGATTTTCATCTTGCAATGTTTTTAGATTTATTTATTAAAATTCTAAAGTTTATTTGGAAGATGATTTTTGCAGTATTAATCTTTATGGTTTTATATATTGCAAATTGTTATGGGATATGTGGTTTACGTCCGTGAACCTTGACTATCCCATATTTGTTCAAAAGTTAACTCTATTATATGTCGATATGAAAATACTGATAAAAGATAGAATGGATTTTTGACTACAAAAGTTAAGCCTTTTATGTCATTATACAAATATTGATGAACTTTTGTTTTCAAAGATTAAGTCTATAGTACTGTGTTGCTCCATAAGTTCTCTTATATTGAGCATGGCCAATTGATTTGATCATTTTGCTTGTGGTTAATTAAATTGAGGTTTTTGGATACAAATTCATGTTTCATGTGATTTGTTTATGTCTAAATAAATCCTTCTTTTCTTGTAAAAGTAAGGTCGCTCTTGTTGTTCTTTCGGGAATGACATTTTATGGGAGAGAGTTCTTAATTGAACTTGTGCTTAATTGCCAAATCTTTCTGGGGAGTGCGGCTATGGAATATTATAGGGGTTATCTTGTATCTTAATAAACTCCTTGATGAATGCATTTAGTTTCGGCTATTTGATGGCATCTAAACAAGTTGGTATGTTGTTCTCTTTTGGTCATGAAGTATCTCTATGAAAATTTCATAAGGATCCCACTAGTTTTCGTACCTTTGCCAATTTTTATTGAAAAAAAGGGGGAGAATTAATGTGTAGTTCACACTACAAATACATATAGTTTACAGATCATTATGTAAGGGGGAGTGGTTTTCATATTGAGATGAAGTATTGACTAAGGGGGAGTGATGCATATCACCATAGTATTTTTGTCAAAGTTGTGATGCAATTGGAATTTGATGTTGTATAATGATACTATGACACTGTATAACAATGATTGAGAGCAATTGTTTTCTCATTGTTATAGCTATGGATCTTGAACAACGATGATGCTGAGTTGAACACATTTGGAATCATTAGAGTACTTGGAAGTGACGAAGATTTCGAGTAATGTTGAAGAACCAAGGAGATCAAGCATTTGGATGAGAAGCTACAAAGTTTATTTTTTGTAATCCATATGTATTGATAGTTTTGTCACTAAAATTGACAAAGGGGTAGATTGTTAGAGCACTGCTCGGTCGAACTCGCAAGAGTTTCTATCACAAGCTTATTTGTCAATGTTAGTGATTAAAACTATAAGTCTTGATATCTAGTCTACTTAAAGTAATGTCTCGGACTAGGATAAATTATGTAGTTGAGCATTAGACTTCACGGAGGTCATTAATTGAAGTCGAAGAAATACTAAGGATAGCTTGTGGAACTTCATCGACAAAAGGTATGTGGAGACTAAAACTCATCTATCACTTGGAAAGTCTATTTCTACTCTATCTCCTATATTGAGACAAAAGTCGTATTACGATAGTTTTCGATTATACACATTTGAGATTTCGAGTTGAGTTTAACTCGCTTACATATTTCTCGAAATATGTGTTGGTAAGCTTTCGCTTCAACCAAGTTCATCTTATATTCTTGACGAAAGTCAAAAGATGATCATGTGAAAATCGCTGAGTAACATCTTACATGGTTTGTGTGATACAATCATTTGGTGTAGACTTGGAATGTTTCGTTATGATTATTTCAATATATTGAAAATTGCTTTGATGCTAACAGTGTGTGAAAACGGCTATTTTCATCCTCTAAGAAAGTTTCAATGATTGAAATAAGAGTTTAGAACTAATGGATTATGAACATAGTATGCATTCTTGCATGTATGTGATTTATGACCCAAACTAGAGTATGCATACCCGTATGCGTACTTGTAGTTGTGGAATTCCGGGTACCAAGTAAACTTACCGGTGCGCGTACTTGCATAAGGTATAGGTCCGGGAATTTCTCATAAGTTTTGGAAGTGTAGTTAGGTATGCGTACCCATTTGCATACTAGCGAACCCAAACTCAGACCGGTTACTTAGGTATGCATACCCGTGTGCATACTTGAGTGGTTAAAGTTCTAAAATCGGTAGGCTCATGAACAAATTCATTTATATAATAAAGAATGCATTCTTTGCAAACCGTGGCTATAATGTTCATGAATTGATTCGAGTGAATCAAACCGATTTTGATTCAATTGTGTTCTTGTATACTTCTAGAGAATATAGCAATTGAACAACTCTTTAACTAGTTTCATTTGAGTCATTTGAACTAGTTATGGTTAAGATGAATAAGGTTGATATGAGAGTGTTCATATAGCTAACCTCGGCTAACTACTGTCGAGCCAACATGGTGTACACGTTTAGGTACGGTTACATAAACCTAAATGAGGGTACATTTCATTTGTGTATAACATGCTAAGTTTGATCTAACGGTTGAAAGAAATTAGCTTGTATCTAATCATGTTTTCATCTAACGGTGAATATTGAATGATTTGTTACCAAGGTAACTTAGATTGCCAACCCTGATTTGAAAACTATATAAAGGAGAACTCTAGCAACTGGGAAATCTAATCCCCACACCTCCTGTGTGATACTAGTTTCGACTAGAGTCGATTCTTTTTTAACCTTAGGTTTTTCACTAAACCCTGTAGGTTAACGACTTGAAGACTTCATTGGGATTGTGAATCCAGAACCAATTATTTTCTTTGTAGTTGCGTGTTTTTATCTTGCCACGTTCTATCGTATTGAGTACTATCTTCTCTAAGATTTGCTCGAGATTGATTCTCCGATAGGCAAGATAAAAAGTAGTCACAAAAATATTCATCTCATCGTTTGTGATTCCACAATATATTGTTTCGCTACCATACGATTAAGATTATTGTGAGGTGATTGATAATACTAGGCCGTTCTTCGGGAATATAAGTCCAGGTTATCAATTGGTTCCTGTGCACCTTGCTTTATCAAAAGACAGAACAAAACTCGTAGTTATTTCTGTGGGAGACAAATTTATCTATTCCAATAGACTTTTCTGTGTGAGACGGATTTATTTATCAAGTCTTCGACTTTGGGTCGTAGAAACTCTTAGTTGTGGGTGGGATCAGCTAAGGAAATCAAAATGAAGAAGAGAAAAGGAAAAAAAAATCTGAAAAGAGAGAAAAGAGAAAACAAATCTGAAAATGATTCCCTTCTCTTTTAATAATTGAGTATATATATGGTCCCAAAATGGTATTCTACCACTACCAAAAGACAAATACATCATCCATGAAGTCATCCCGCATGGGTATTGTCCACCTTAGGACCAAACAATAATTTCTAGGACCAAATAGCAATATATATTTTAAAAAAGACAAAATAAATAGTTGGCTAGGTCAACATGACTAAACTAACTATATTATATTATTTCTAAGACTAAATGGTAGTTTCTACTTTATTTTTCATTGTTAATTTACTACCCAAAATGCCTCCAAGAAAACAAGTGGTTGTTCATGCAAAATCAAATCCAAAGAAAAAGTTAAATTAAACCTAATATGTGGTCTAATACAAGTGTTCAAATTCGATTTTGTTTTATTTTGCTATATGAAGAACTACTCGTCCAAATTGGATGACTAATATTTGATTCTATACGATAGATATGAACGATTCAATTTCTATTGGTGCAAAAATTTCATTTCGTGTACGATTGAAGAACATCTGTTTTTGGTACGAAAATACATTTTGAGTGTGGTTCAATTGATATATACAACCAAAACTTTGGCTCGAGTTTTGGGGTCTACTAGGTATCGAATCTATTGATCATAGATGATTGATTTTTGGATGCTACTGATGGCTGAACTCAGTAGTCTTCATGATGGATATCGTGGACTATGATTGTCCGACAAGTGATATAGTTCATCTAATTTTTGTATTTTGTTTTTAAATCTTTAAATCATTTGGTTATAGGGGTTCACGCAATGTTCCAGAGAATTAGAAGGAATAGAATATAAATAATAAAGAATGAAGACAACAACTGGTTAGATACCAGGAAAGAGATCTCAGACTGTATAACAAACCATTTTAAGAAAATAGCAACTACTGTGAACCCTGAAATAGACCAAAACATGATAAATCTTATACCATGTTGTGTAGTACTCCAACTGAGAATGAGTTAAAGAACATTCTATTCTCCATGGAGCCTGACAAAAGTCCAGGCCCTGACGGGTTCCCGCCTAATTTTTTTCAGCAAAACTGGAACATTATTGGTCCGGGGACCTTACTAACATGATTCAGACATTCTTTATCTCTGGTAATATTTCTAAGGAAATGAATGCCTCATTCATTTCTCTGATGCCAAAAACTCTAAATCCTACGACTCCGGCAGAGTTCAGACCTATTGCTCTGGCCAACACAACTTATAAACTGATTTCTAAACTGATGGCTGTAAGGATGAAAGGATTACTGAGTAAAATTATATCTCCTTATCAATCTGCCTTCGTTCCTGGAAGGAAGATCTCTGAAAACATCACGATTGCGCATGAAATTATCCATAAAATGAAAAATTCTAAGTCAAAAAAGGGTTTTATGGGTCTAAAAATCGATATGTCAAAAGCATTCGATAGAGTCGAATGGAGTTTTTTTAATGCAAATAATGATTATATTTGGCTTCAATGACAAATGGTGCAACTTAATCCACCAATGTATCTCTACAACTACCCTTTCTGTTTTACTTAATGGGTCTCCTACCGTTTTTTTTAAACCTTCGAGGGGTTTGAGACAGGGAGACCCAATCTCCACGTATTTGTTTTTGTTCTGTATGGAAGATCTGTCCAGAACAATAACACAAGCTGAAAACTTAGGATTGATCAAAGGAATTAAAATTGTTCATCAAGCTCCTTCTATAAACCATTTATTATTCGCGGACGACTGTCTGTTGCCCTGTAAGGTTAGTGAAAAAACTTGTCACAATCTGGTTAAACTGTTCAGAGACTTTGGTTTAGCTTCGGGTCATTTAATCAATCTAGAAAAATATGGAGTGTTCTTTAGTCCAAAAACTGAAAGTAATATTAGACATAAAGTAAAAGAAATACTAGGAGTCAAGGAAATTCCCCTAAATGATAAATATCTTGGTTCTCCTTTATTCACTAACAGATCAAAAATTACTTGCTTTGAACCTTTAGTAGAAAGAATGAAAACTAGAATGATTGGTTGTAGAGGGGTAGACCTAAATACTGCTGGAAAGACTGTAATTATTAAAACTATCACTTCTTCTCTCTATGTTTACCAGATGTACTGTTTTAAAATCCCAGTTAAAATTTGTAAGGAATTAACAAAACTTCAAAGGGACTATTGGTGGGGCAAAAATGAAAAGGGCTTAAATGAAAATGGTAAGAAAGGTGTTTGTCTTAAAAAATGGAAGGCTATTTGTAAGTTTTTAGAAGAAGGAGGTTTAGGAATTATAGATATTCAGAATTTCAACTTAGCTATGATAGCTAAAATGGGATGGAGGTTAAAAGAGAATCCTGATTCTCTATGTGCTTCCATTCTAAAAGCTAAGTACTATCCAGATAATGATATCTTGCATATTAATAATTCTCCAAATAGAAATGATAGTTGGATATGGAAGGGGATGCTAACAGGCATACAACAATTAAAAAAATATTGTTTTTGGGAAGTAGAAAATAGAATTAGTATAGAAATATGGAATGATATATGGATACCTGATACCGTGCATCCAATAAGAAGATCTCAAACACATAATGCATAGTTAAAAAAGGTAAGTGATTTGATTACAACTAATAATACTTGGGACTTAGGAAAACTGGTTAGATGCTTTGATGAATACACAATTGAGCAAATTAAGAAAATTCAGTTAAATGGTGCGAACCAAGAAGATACACCCCACTGGATTCTAAACGATACAAGTAAATTCTCAGTGAAGTCTCTTTATAATAAGATCAACACTAGTGGCTATGAAGATAAAAAATGGAACCTTATCTGGGATATGAAAACTTCTCCTGCTGTGAAAATCTTTATTTGGAAGGCAGCCCATTCCATACTGCCAAATAGTATGACAATGACAGCCATTTTGCCAGACATAAATATTAGATGTAAATTGTGTAATGAAGAACCAGAAACTTTAAACCACCTATTTCTAGAGTGTAAGTTTGCTAAACAAGTGTGGATGCATTTTAACTTTGATATGCAATACATAAAAAATGGAACTAACAACTTTCATGAATGGTTATATAACTGTTTCCAAAACACCAATAGAGGGGGATTTGGCATAGATTGGCAAGTCTTGTGTAGTGTAATCATTTGGAAAATTTGGAAAGCCAGATGTAACATAACCTTTATGAAAGAAACTCAAAATAGTGAAAAAACAACAAACAGCATTTAAATTTATAAATAGCTATGGTACAGTTCATATGGAAGATTATGATATTATGCAACTTTTGTACTATAATCCATCCTCTGAATAATACTTCTATGAAAGTTACTACTGATAAAACCCAGGGACAAACATGATTAATGGATATGAAAATCAACAGGATTAATGGATATGAAAATCAACATAGTCCTAACAAGATTGAATTCTGGAGCAAAGTCTGGTATTGGACTAACTCTTTGTGACTCTACAGGACACATTAGGGAAGCTAGAGGTCTTCACGCAGAGTGTAGAACCACAGAACAGTTAGAGAGAGCTGGAGCAGACGCGGCTTTCCGGTGGGCAACAGAATGGAGTGGACACTCTATAACTTTTAGGAGCGACTCAGAACCTACTCTCTTGCTTCTAATAGGAAAGTACGCAGCTGCAAAGTGATAGACGCATTTATGTGTCTATTTTCATCTCTATTGTGTATATTGTTAGTACCCATTTTTGTACTTATTTTGGTATTTTATCCCTTTGTAGGTGTTTTTGGAGAAATAGGCTTTTGCAACGAAATTGGCTCGAAAAGTTGTTAAAGACACCTGGAAGGACATTTTCTATTCAGACTCTCACTTTGGATAAGGGGTAACCCATTTCAAAGCAGCTACTAAACACAGACCGGGACTGGATAGGGGGACTCCACTTCTTCACGTTTTAGAAACAAAATTGGCGGGAAAAATGGTTTTCACGGACAGATTTTAAGGTTGGAGTTTTGATCAATTTTTATGGAGATTAAAGGGCTGAAATTGATTGGGTTTACTCCTTAGGACTACACAGGCTTGGTAAAGTCTTTGGATTGAACCCAAATTGGCTAGAGATCGAATTAGAGCAAAACAGAGGTGATGGAAGTTACGGGTCTTTGATGAATTATTTTAGGAATTTAAGGGAGACTAAAGGCAAGATTTTCTTCCCAAAGCTTGATATCTATCTAAGGAAGAGTTTAGAATCAAAAGGAAAGCTCATATACGCGTAGAAATCCTAAAACAAGAAATTGCCGCAACTTTGCCGTGAAGAGAAAGGAAGAGATTTTGGAAGATTTTGGAGAGATTTAATCGGTCTTTTTGATATAAATAGGTTGGTTGGGTCATATAGAAGAGGTGTCGAAATTTAGGGGAAGTTGAGAACACCACAGAGCCGAGAAATCAAAGTTGAAGAAAACCTGCTGCTGCTGAAGAACACGAATAACTTCTACCCACACCGAACCGTCGCAGAAGCAGTCTTATATTCAACTACAGAAAGCTGTTATCGTTTCTGACTGTAATCGCTTTAAACATTCAGCGACCATTACTTTCCTTACAAAAAGCTTTCTGTAACTACAGCTCGTCCTTTTTAATAAAAACACCTTATTTGATCAATGAAATCAACTTCTGAGCATATTTCTAATATGAGGAGCTAAACCCCTTAGCCGAGGCAACGAAGGAAGCCATTGTTCCATGAAAAGTGGTATAATTCTATTTTAATTATTTTTACAATCTTTTACATGATTATTTGCATAGAACTAATACTGAAAAATTGATTTTTATTGAGTGGTTGTGAATTGTTTTGATGGAACATGCTAGGTTTTAAAACTTTTGATGTTTCATGCTTTATGTTTACAATTATTACTTCAAGAATCCATTAGAGGCAAAATATTAGAATCACTTTAAAAGAAAGAATTGCATGAATATTGATTAGATGATATCACTTAATTGGTCAATGGTGGAATCCAGAGTCTCGGTGTCTTTTTATAATTTGATACAATTTTATTTGAGTTATTTAATTTAATTTAAGTCTAAAAAAAAAATCCTTCACAAGTTCGAGAAACGAATCTTTTTACCACTATCTATATATCACACGAATTTTTGGCGCCACCGACGCGGAATTGTTTTTAGGGTTTTAGATTTATTTTTTATTTTTTTATTTTTATTTTATTTTTTTTGTTCTATTTTTCGTTTTTGGGTATTTGTCTTTTGTTTACAGGTTTTGGAACATAAATAAAAAAATTGAGCCAAGGAGTTTGGTGATTTCATAAAGACTTGGAGCTAAGATTAAAGCGAAAAGAACGGAAAAGAAGACAATATTTTTTTGTTTATTTTTTTTTAGGGTTTTGTTTATTTTAGAGAAAAAAAACTGGATTAGGGTTTCTTATTTATTTTGTAATTTTTCTTTTCTTTTTTTTGAACTTTTTGGACTCTGGACATTATTTTATTTTTATTTTTATATACCCTACGGAAGGGTATCCTTAAATATAAAACTGTTTGCAGAGAAGGAGGACAATTACGATATTGTCTCTGCACCTTGGGTTCGTACACTGACACAGGAGTCAGTGGCCAGAGTCGACTACAACCGATTCATCCCCCGTCTGGAACGGGAGGTAAGATTCTGAACACTCACGAATCCCCTGTCAGCGAGTTATTGTCTTCCTTAAGGTGCATATCTGTTTAGGTTTTGAATACGGACATTTATTTTCCTAGTAAAGGGCAAGGCCTGGCCATACAAGATAAGGTTTCGGATTTCATCACCGTTCTCTTCTTGCCCGCCTTAGGAAAACAATACCGAACGCGAACCCAAGATTAAAATATTGACTAGAACGAGACCAATAGGGTAACGAGCTTATAGGAAAGTCGTTCAAAAGGATCGTATTGGGTATCTTGTTAGCCTAACTCAATGTTCAGGAAGATTACTGTAAGTCGATTAGAGCCGCCTTGTAACCCAGGGAAGCGTTGCCAAATAGGTGGGGGTATCAAAGCTCCTCTGAGCTTCTCCTACTTCTCTTCGACTTACTTTATTCGGATCGTCCTACGAGGTTTGCTAAAATTGTACCCAGTTGCTTCTTGGAAGAGTAGAAGCTGGTCTAGAAACAATCTATGTGGAGCCATCATGCTTTTTTTTTGCTAGAAATCAATAGGTTTGATTTGGTTGAGTCGTCCTTGATTTGTGATTGCTTACCCTTCCAATTTAGGAAATTCTTATGTATGCCTGAACGTAAAAGAGACGCCCTAGGTAGATTTGTTAAAGAAAAACCTAGCAGTTCTAAGCGTCTCGATTACCTTAATCTAGAAAGTCCAATTTTCGGAGAGTCCTGTTTTGAACGTTCTCCTTTTACTGAGGAGAGAATCCCTAATACTCCGTTAGTACCAGAAATGGCTACTTTGAAAGCTTTGTTGAATCCGACTAGGACCACTTGTCCCTCGTGTATTAAGTTAGCTGACACAGAAGCCAATTATGAACTTAAACCTGGGACCATACAGATGCTCCCAATCTTTTTAGGGAAAGAAAATGAGAACCCCTATTTCCATGTTAGGGATTTTAAAGAAATTTGCAGTACCCTAAGAATTAGAGGCTTAGATGATGATGCTTTTAAACTTAGGTTATTTCCCTTTTCCCTGAAAGATAAAGCCAAATCGTGGTTGTATAGTTTGACTTCTGAGTCAATCGAAACATATGACCAACTTACATCTTCCTTTTTCAATAAGTTTTTCCCTAGGCACAAAACATCGTCTATTAGGACGCAAATCTGCACATTCTCACAACAAGAGGGAGAATCTTTGTATATGTATTTGGAAAGGTTCAATGATTTGTTAACACAATGTCCTCACCATGGTTTAGAAAAGGTTAGGCTAGTTCAGATCCTTTATGAGGGTTTAGATTATTCCACAATAACCACGGTTGAAGCTCTGTGTACAGGTGGGTTTGAGAACCAAACTGTTGATGCGGCAATGACATTTTTGAATGAAGCCGCCGAAAAGACCCAACAATAGGAAAATAGTAGGGAACCCCGGAAAACAATTCTTCTAAGCAGAGGAAATGTTAATAGGGTAGAAGGAGGCTATGAATCAGATGCCAAGATTGCAGCGATAGCTAAAAGGTAGAAGCTCTAGAAATGGTCACGCTAGTGGTAGATTGGAGCCTTTTTGGGAAGGCCAGAATAATGGAGAGCAAGCCAATGCTCTTTATAATAACACTAGACTCGATAATCGTCAGAAATTTGACCCATATTCAGAAACCTATAATCCTGGGTGCCATCCGAACCTTTCATGGTCTAAGTTCCAGAGTCAAGGTCAGTTTAGTAATTCTAACGCTCCTCTATGTTTTGGCAATAATAATAATCCTTCAGGATCAGCTCAGTTTCAGAATCAGTCTGATAAGAAAATTTTGAATCTAGAGGAATCTCTCGCTTTGTTAACCCAACAAACTGCAATGTTTCATCAATCGATGATACAAGGTTTAGATGAAAATAAAAAGATGGTCCAAGATAATTCTCAGGCTATTTCCGAGTTAAAAACCCAGGTTAGTTTGATAAATGAGTCTTTGAGAGAAAAAGGTAGGTTTCCTAGTCAAACACAACCCAACCCTAAAGGAGTTCATGAAGTAGGTACAAAACCATCGAATCAATTGAATGCTATTAGAACCCTTAGGAGTGGTAGAGTTGTAGACAATAAGGTAAACATGCCCGAAAGTGAGAAAACTGTAGTTCACCCCTCAGGACCATCCATAGCTGAGGAGACTGATAAAATCTCTGATGATGTCAATTCGGTTCCTGAGAGGCCCTATTTTATTCCTAGTGCCCCATTTCCACAGCTACTAGTACCAACAAAGAATGAATCCAACTTTAATGGCATTATGGAGGTTTTAAAGAAAGTTACCATAAACCTTCCGTTACTAGAAGCAATTAGGCAACTTCCGGCTTATGCCAAGTTCCTCAAGGATATGTGTACGCGGAAGCGAAAGATTAGTGTCCCTAAAAAAGCCTTTTTAGCCAGTCATGTAAGTTCGATCATTCAGAATACCACAAGTCCTAAGTATAAAGACCCAGGTGCCCCTACCATTGCTTGCACGATAGGAAAACACATGGTAGAAAAAGCTTTACTTGACTTAGGAGCTAGTGTGAACTTACTTCCGTACCATGTGTACTTACAACTGGGACTTGGTGAATTGAAACCTACCAAGATAACACTGCAGTTAGCTGATAGGTCTGTTAAAATTCCTCGTGGTGTGATAGAAGATGTTCTTATTGAGGTCGACAAGTTTATTTATCCTGTGGATTTTGTAGTCCTAGATACACAACCTGTCCCTGACCCAGAGAATCAAATACCGGTGATTTTAGGTCTACCATTTTTAGCCACGTCTAATGCCGTTATCAACTGTAGGACCGGACTTATGAACATATCCTTTGGTAATATGACCACTGAACTAAATGTCTTTAATGTTACTAGACAACCTTCTGATGATTTAGAGGAAGTGAATATGATTAGTACTTTGGTTCAGGATCTAGTTCAGGATAATTGGGACGACACTTTGTTTGGTGAATCTTTAGATGAATTTGATGAGACAATTATCTTGGGTAAGATAGATGACCAAACTTTAGAACTAGAAGAAGCTCTCGAATATTTTAAGGACTCTACAGACCCAGAAATTCAGTCACTAGTGTTAGATCTTTCTGTGAGTAATGATGACCCTAAGTTTGGGGGTAGAGAACTGGGAGAAGCTCTTGAGTATTTTAAAGACTCTGAGGATCCGGAAATTCAAGCAATAATTAGAGGTTTGTCTGAGAATACTGACTACCCTAATTTTGGGGGTAGTGATGGTCAAGTATCCTTATTAGAAGTCCCTAACTTGGGACTCGAGTCTAGTGTGCCTGAGGTATTACTTGAGTCTGTCCCGACTCCACAACCCGATCCTCTTGATACTGTCAAGGAATTAGGAACTCATAGTTCAGAAAAATATGTTTGTCAAGACACTCACATGAAGCCTAAGAGGGCGTCACAGATAAACCCAGTTGTCTTGCAAGAAAGTTTAGATCAGGTTGTGCTCCGTCTGTTAATTTTTCTAATCCTGTGCATTTGTCTCATTTTAGTGGCAGTGCTATTTGGTTCCTATGACCCACAATTATTTCGACTACTGATATATGATTTGAAAGGTAAGTAGCCATTTTATGGTACTTGATGTCTGGCTGAAGACTTTAAACTTAGTACTTCTTGGGAGGTAACCCATTCTCATGCAACACGGTAATATCTTTCCTTAACTCTTTTTCTTCTAATGGTAACAATTTCTCCTTGTTTATGCTTTTAATTTCATCTTTAGAACATTGAGGACAATGTTAGATTTAAGTTTGGGGGTATGGGAGAAACTTTTTAGTTGCATAATAAACTCCCGAGCATAGAAATTTATGCCTTTTAAGGATGGCACTAACCAATCTAAGTGGATGGAAGCCTTTTGGTTGTAGGAGTTGAGGAACCATTTTGAGTGGATGGAAACATCTATATAGAGTCTATTCATAAAAGCACAGAGCTCAGGTGTTAGAAATAACATGATAGTTTCGCCATATCTCGTTGAGTCCTTTTCACTTCTGTTTTTCTTTTCTTTTCTTTATAAAATATGTTTCTCTAAGTGATTAGGTTTGGCTCACGATTCAAGTTGTTACCACTGCTTGGGTGAAATAGAGTGATTGAGATACAAAAAAAAAAAAAAAAAAGACCAGACCAATAGACCAATCGGAATAAAAATTAACACTTGGATAGCAATATGTGTGTGTTCTCCCTGTCTCCGTCGCCTAAACAAGCGTGGAACACAGGATCCACAGGAATTACCATGTAATCTGCTGATAAGAAGCATGCACTTGGATCCAAAAGATCTAATCATGTCGTTAAAATAAATAAATGTGTGTTCAATAAATCGACCGCTGGTTCCCTTGTATATGCCAGACGAGTTGATCTAGAATTAGGATTATCGACCACTGGTCCCATGGTAAATGCCAGTTGTGTTGATATTAGTCAGACCGGTATGTTAGTCCATTAGGATAGGTTTATCTTGGCAGAGGCCTTCAGACATATATGAGAAACACTGTTCACCTAGTCAACATCAAAACCATCTTTGTTTTTTCTATATCCATCTCTTAATCTATCCATGTGATTTGTTGATTCCGGATATTGATGTCCATAGTACGACTATCTGAGTAGAGCTCTGTCACTTATATATGAATTTTAGTATGCTTGAGTGCAAACTCGTATACAGCAATTGGAATTTCGCATCATGGTACTTCCTCCCGTAATCAATAAGTATGCCAACCAAGGAGGTTCTTTAGTGCATTTCAAGGTTCTGCGTAGATAGCTAGGGTCTGGAGTAAAGGTTTTGTGGGTATATCTCTAGTAAACCCTCCCGAGGCTATAACTCGTCCACTAGGGCCATCTAGGGGTTTAAAGGCTTGTTGCACATGCTAAGTGCAATTGACGATGCCTGCGACATTGAGTTAGGATTTTATATTATGTTTTTAATTTGCTCGGGACTAGCAAATAATAAGTTTGGGGTTATTTGATAGACGCATTTATGTGTATATTTTCATCTCTATTGTGTATATTGTTAGTACCCATTTTTGTACTTATTTTGGTATTTTATCCCTTTGTAGGTGTTTTTGGAGAAATAGGCTTTTGCGGCGAAATTGGCTCGAAAAGTTGTTAAAGACACCTGGAAGGACATTTGCTATTCAGACTCTCACTTTGGATAAGGGGTAACCCATTTCCAAGCATCTACTAAACACAGACCGGGACTGGATAGGGGGACTCCACTTCTTCACGTTTTAGAAACAAAATTGGCGGGAAAAATGGTTTTCACGGACAGATTTTAGGGTTGGAGTTTTGATCGATTTTTATGGAGATTAAAGGGCTGAAATTGATTGGGTTTACTCCTTAGGGCTACACAGGACTGGTAAAGTCTTTGGATTGAACCCAAATTGGCTAGAGATCGAATTAGAGCAAAACAGAGGTGATGGAAGTTTCGGGTCTTTGATGAATTATTTTAGGAATTTAAGGGTGACTAAAGGAAAGATTTTCTTCCCAAAGCTTGATATCTATCTAAGGAAGAGTTTAGAATCAAAAGGAAAGCTCATATACGCGTAGAAATCCTAAAACAAGAAATTGCCGCAACTTTGCCGTGAAGAGAAAGGAAGAGATTTTGGAAGATGTTGGAGAGATTTAATCGGTCTTTTTGATATAAATAGGTTGGTTGGGTCATATAGAAGAGGTGTCGAAAGTTAGGGGAAGTTGAGAACACCACAGAGCCGAGAAATCAAAGTTGAAGAAAACCTGCTGCTGCTGAAGAACACGAAGAACTTCGACCCACACCGAACCGTCGCAGAAGCAGTCTTATATTCAACTACAGAAAGTTGTTATCGTTTCTGACTGTAATCGCTTTAAACCTTCAGCGACCATTACTTTCCTTACAAAAAGCTTTCTGTAACTACAACTCATCCTTTTTAATAAAAACACCTTATTTGATCAATGAAATCAACTTTTGAGCATATTTCTAATATGAGGAGCTAAACCCCTTAGCCGAGGCAACGGAGGAAGCCATTGTTCCATGAAAAGTGGTATAATTCTATTTTAATTATTTTTACAATTTTTTACATGATTATTTGCATAGAACTAATATTGAAAAATTGATTTTTATTGAGTGGTTGTGAATTGTTTTGATGGAACATGCAAGGTTTTAAAACTTTTGATGTTTCATGTTTTATATTTACAATTATTACTTCAAGAATCCATTAGAGGCAAAAAATTAGAATCACTTTAAAAGAAAGAATTGCATGAATATTGATTAGATTATATCACTTAATTGGTCAATGGTGGAATCCAGAGTCTCGGTGTTTTTTATAATTTGATACAATTTTATTTGAGTTATTTAATTTAATTTAAGTCTAAAAAAAAATCCTTCACAAGTTCGAGAAACGAATCTTTTTACCACTATCTATAAATCACACCACAAAGGAGTAGAACAGCACTGCCGAAGGAAACATAACTTCTCAAGATATAAATTTTAAAGTTGTAGCATTTACTCTTGTTTTAAGAACCAACGTAATTTGGGCAGCCAAAATCTCCACTTTTTGTAACAAATATGCTATAATGCATAACTTGAAAGGAGAGCCCTTACGGCAAATTCTAGATTATCTTGACATTCAAACTTGGAATGAAAATGTAACGGCTTACCGAAACTCCACTTATGAAGAGTATGGTACTTTAAGTTCAATATATCGAGGGAAACCTCCTTTACGATAAAAAAAAAGAAGCAACGGTGCCGCATATTCCTTATCTTAATTAAATCTATCAAAGCTTTTCAACTTTTTTTATGGTTGTATTTAATGGAAAAGAAGAGGCTAACGAAGAAGAACATAAATAAAAGCAGCAAAACAATAGTCAAAATTAGTTTGACCTTTGTATGTGTTAAATAGGAAATGGGAAAAATAACAATTGAAAAAGTGGATTAATTTTAAAGAATGTTAAGAGATGGGAAATATGAAAAATAAGAACGAGCGATTGGGGGATACCTAAACTAATTGGGGGATAGAGGAAAAAGACAAAAACTGGATTTAAATATCAAATCAGGGTCACCCCTTATCTAAGTATTTTACCCAATACCTAATCTACTCCTCACTGATCAGGTTTAGTGCTTAATTATAATTAGTAAATTCATAAGATTATTTGATAAATGATTAGTGTGTATTTTTATTTGTATTTGGGTGAGTGAGGTGAGAGTAGAAGGAATGAATTTTTTTTGAGAAGGAACTTTTTTTGGTGAAAATGGAGGATGATTGTGAAGA
>JAJJMB010001096.1:328452-348446 GCA_023531105.1 Papaver atlanticum | reverse complement strand
GGGGGGGGGGGGGAATTTGTGAGGGAACTTTTTTTGGTGAAAATGGAAGATGATTGTGAAAAGAGAATTGCTGCTGAATCTTTAGCTCAACTACAACAAGGAGCATATCTTCAATCTTCAGCTAATGATAGCAACTCACAATTGCAAGTATTTGTGGAACCAACACCCTTGGATCATGATTTTTATGAGCATGAAGAGTTTCATGAAGAACCAACCCAAGAGAGTAAACTAGTTCAACATACAAGCACTCCCAATACTCAGGTAAAGGTGCCAATGGGTTGAAAATTTGATTTTTTTTCTTTGAATCCACCATTGTTGCAGCTGAAATAGCTCGGTGCCGGCATGGACGTAGTATGAATACAATGTCGGCAGCACTATTACCGGCATGGTATTCATATTATGTCCATGCCGGCCAACAATATCCCCCATTTTAAAATGCAAGCCGGCATTGTATTCAATTGAAAACACCATGCCGGTACAAAAGTTATATTTTACCTACCACGGAATATTCTACGGAATATGCTACCGGCATGGTTCAATTCTAACGTCACCATGCCGGTACCTCCAAAAAAACATACAGGAAGCAGTGTCTTCCAAAGCTAAATACCGGCATGGTATATTAATTATCGACCACACCGGAACAGAGTACCGGCGTGGAACCATAGATAACAAGCATGCCGGCACCTCTGTTCCTAACGTTGATTTCAAATGAAATTTGTATGACAGAAAGCGTTTCAAATTTGGTCTTCAGTTTCGGTTCAATTCGACCATGCCGGAATTGTGGTCCGGCATAGTATTTTAATTTTTTTTGGAACTAATTTATTTTCTTTTCATTCGATCCTTAGGTTGTGAGATATATTGATCCAACAAATGCAAGACCGCTTGGTCGGGATACGTCGGAATACTATAAAATGCCTCTGGTATGTTACCAAAGAATACTTTTCACCTAGTATCTTGAACTTTACTAATGGATTGCTTGTAATGAACCTTATAATCTCCCATTATTGTCCTATGGTATAATCTCCCATTTTTCAACAGGTACTTAGTATTTATACTTATACAAGTTGATAGATATAGATTTAAATAAGAAGAAGTGATCAAGAATTGCGTACCAACAAAGTAAGGGTCTTTTGAAGTGCGGGAACAGTTAATTCATCCAGAGTGGTGGAGGGAGGTTCTGGTTGTGGAGGCACTTCATAAGTGGTCGGGCGTACAATATAAGGATGCGAGTACCTCAAATGACCTCTATGGAAGTCTGGTTCGGAATCATAACCGTTTTCAGCTAATTCCCAACCAACCCTATCCAACACAAGTTGTCGTAGTTCCTTTTCCCTCCAATGTGCAGGAAGGGGAGTTGGGTCGTAAACTACCAGAGTATGCTTCTTATTTGCTTGGCATTGATCAAAGACATGAGAGAATTTCTGATAAGATGTATCCGTAAGACTTTTCTGCTTGTACCCAAGTTGGCGCATTACACGGAGAGGGTTGTGCATAAAAAATCCTTTTGGATGAAATACGGTCCGTTATAAAATGAAACATTGTCACGCCTTACAAAGTGAACTCCTATGGCATCCCTATATGGGTCAAACACAACATCTTGGGCAGCGACAGAGTCCAAAGCCACTCTCATGGTGAATAAACGTTTCTTGTTATTGGGCTTAGGATTACTGTTGAAAAAGTATTTCTAAGATAGAGGATGATGCGGTTGCCATTCACGTATTAACTTTAACGATTTGTAGTTCGTGAAAAATGTTGGAAAGTGTTTATAAGCCCACACCTATGCCAATGAAAGATCGTTCCAATGAAATGTATAAGAAAAAATAAATGGAAACTAACAAAATTAATGAAAATGATCACAAAATAATTGTTCATTATACCTGAATTACAGTGAAATTACCATTAAATTAACGGGATTTCGCCTTAGAAGCTCTCCGCATCTCTGCCAAAAAATGTGCCAAGAAAGCAATACCCCATGAATACTCATGAACCTGATCCAAGGGGTCAAAGTATTGTAGGTTGTTCATATGCACCCTGTTACCACTAGCGTCAAGGAATATTACGGTGCCTAAGGTGAACAACAGATAAGCAGCGGCAGTTTGTTGAATTTGTTCGGGATTCAACTCTTTGTATTTCGTATTCCCAAACAATCGTGTGAGATTGACGAGTTTGATGGTCTTTGTAATGGATTTCGTTGACACGCACATATTTTCTTTGGTCGTTTCCTCGTCCCACCCAAATAACTTTTTAGTCATCCCATACATCTTGGTCCAAGATATGTCCCTATAGTTATCTCCTTCCTTAATGGATTTCCCAAGAACCTCTAGACCTAGTATTCTTTGGACATCTTCAGGAATAATGGTCATCTCGTCAAAAGGAAAATGCATGGTATCAGTTTCACCGAAAAACCTCTCCAAGAAGCAATTTGTCGTGAATTGATCAGTGGCCACATAATTTTCTACTGCGGGATACAAACCAGATGCTACGACTAATGCTTGAACATCATCAGACTCCCACTCCAAAGGCCATATATCCATTTATTGATAGCAACTAACACGGAAGGCTTTCTTGTGGTCCTATAAAAACACACCAAACTATCTTAAATTCACCTGATCATAGATAAATGATATAATAACAAGATGCAAACGTCTTACATAATTCGAATAGATCTAATGAGCCTAAGAGTGCTTGTAGTCAAATAAAAGCTGCGGATTTCTCGCTTCACCCCACTATTTCCCGTTTGTACGATCTGGAAGCATGTCATATGCTTTGGGAAGGTGGGATGGGTGTTTCTTTTCCTTTTTCTTAGGGGCTTCGTCTCCGCCATCAAGCTGTCCTAAGTCACCTGCTTGTGAGGATGAGCCACCTTCTCAGGCCGGTTCAGGAAATTTTTCCCACTCATCATCATCACTGCTGCTTGTGTCCCCCGTAGGCTCCCGAATGATGACCTTAGCACGATCCGTATCAGAATGACTACGTCGAGGCCGAGAAGACTTAGGTTTTCCTTCTTCAACAGCTTTGCCCTTTCCTTTCTTGATTTGTGTTGCTCTAGACCTACATCCCAATATGTCAACTGAGTTATATACAGTAAGCCGACATAAATGGTAAACATAAAATCAATGCCGGCAACAGTGCCGGCGTAATAAATAAGTAAGCAACAATGCCGGTATTTTGGGAATTTTATACAGAGACTTAACAAAAGAAGGGAACCAAAACCGGCATAGTTGGTAAACATAACGACACTGCCGGCAGCGGTGCCGGCTTGGTAAATTAGAGATAACCTATGCCGGAAGTTGGGGAATTTTGTACCGAGTTTTAACAAAAGAAGCAAATAAAAATCGGCATGGAATTTATTAAATATACAAAGCCGGCATCTAGTTCCGGTGTTGATTATAAGTTACTTTAAATAGTTGATTATAGTACCGGCATGTTGTTTCGGCATTGTATTCAATTAGATTTCTATGCCGGTATTTCCATGCAATAAAAAGGGGATACAAGACATATAATCCGGCATGGTATTCAAATTGAATTATATGGCGAACCAAAATTGTAACTGAATTTCAATTGACTATATTGCAATTTCAAATTTTACTTTTAGTGTAGTAGAAAGACTAAACGTGCAACTATCGATTTGTGTTTTCTAGCATGGTATAAACCCTAAAAAATATTCAATTCAACATAGACATAACTTAACGCATCAAATTTGTTATTTCCTCATCATCATCTTGTTCAAGAGCTGCTTGATTTATCCTTACTTCGTGCACTTGTTGCGCTTTTGATTTCGATTTACCACCATCATCAATGGATTCTTCAGGATTAGGTTTGGGTTTTTTAGGAGGTTTGTGACGACCCATTCTTCTTAGATGAAACAAAATAAGGGAGTTTAGTGGTTTTGGAAATTCTTTTGGAAGAGCCGAGAAGTAAAAACAAAGAGAGATGGAAAGATGGAATACTTTCCTTTCTATAACCGTCACTTAAATAGAATTAAGGAGATGTAACCATCACATAAGTGGGATAAAGGAGTTTGTAACCGCCACATAACTTAAAGGAGTTTGTAACCGTCAGAATGCCGGCATGGAAAGATGGTACAATTCAATGCCGGCATTCTGACACTAAGTTTAAATTGAGTCCAAGATACCGGCATTGTATGTTGATCACACTTCAACGCCGACACTTTTGCCGGTATTGTCTTTGGTTATTATTCAATGCTGACATTCTGACGATCAGTTTAAATTGATTCCAGGGTACCGGCATCGTATGATGATCACAATTCAATGCCGACATTTTTATCGGTATAGTCTTTGGTTATTTTTCAATGCCGACTTACGCACCACCAAAAGAAGTAGCCACCAAAGGTTTAAGCAATCAAACTGACCCAAACTGGCCTTCATATTAATCTTACGGAAATAAACTTAAAAACATTAAACACATAAACAACGTTCCACATAGAATGAAAGATCTTAAGCTAATTGCAACTAACATCATTTCTTGGAACGAGATTCAATAAACAAAGCATCTTCGAAATGCCTAAAAGGCTCTTTTCTCCACTTGGTATATGCGTCATGAGCTTGATACCTATTCCCTCTGTATCTTGCGAGAAACTCGTTGTATTTGCGACATAATTTTATGAGGGCAATTGTCCGATTCACTACATACTCATCCCCGTAATCCATTTTGCGTTTCTTGCACTTACCTTCCTCAAACTTCGGCATATAAGGACAACTACTAACAAGACTCCAAAAAAGATCCAATGGGCGGTGATCTTCCGGGAAGTCCGATACTATGTAGAAATTTTTAATCCATTCGGTTTCCTCTTCAACATCCGCTTCTATTTTCGCTTGTTTTACACGTTCGTATATTTCCTTGGTTTCTTTGCGATATTTTGCTTCTATTGCTGCCTCTTCTTCTTCTTTTTTCCTTTTAAGTATCTCTTATTCCATTGCGGCAATGGACTTGGTGGTTTCTTCCTTCCTTCTAAGTTTTTCTTGTATAATGGCAATTGAGTTGGTGGTGGATGATAATTGATTTCCTATCGGAGTGGATAGTTTGTTCTTCTTAAGTTTTTCTTTTTCCATGGCAATGATGAAATCGGCAGTTGGTGATGGATTTGCCATTGGAGATATGTGTTGGAGCTTACTTTTTTTTTTTTTTTTTTTGGAGGTATCAAGTGCAATGGGTGTATCCATTCCATTAAATAGATGAGGACACAACGGATCTTTTTCCATTTTATCATTCCGGCATTGTCAGTAACCTAAAATCCATACCGGCGGTTCCCTTTACTGGTTTATGGTTTAAAAAAATTGTCGTTGGGCATTGAATGTTAAACCCCGGCATTGAACTATGGTTAAAGAGATTGCCGGCAACAAATGCCGGCATGGAGTCATATTAAAAATTAATGCCAGAATAAGGTTTATTGTACACAAAAACCATAACATTTTGACACTCTATCCCGGCATAGAGTTATATATAAGATCTGCGCCGGCGTGGTAACGGCATTGAATTATGTTAACATAGTATGCCGGAACTATAATTTATTTCAAATGTAATCCTTATCGCAGGAAGCACGGATACACTTAGCACGTGCATCAAGCCTTTGAACCACTTGATGACCCAAGTGGACGAGTTATAGTCTCGTGAGGGTTTACATAGAGATCTACCCATAAAACCTTACCAAAAACTACCCTAAAAACCTATCTATAAACCACTAAACCTATAAATCTTCTTACGAAGAATCCATCTCCGATTCACCCAGCTGGTGGTACTCCGTGACTTTGGTTACCATGTGGTTCACGTTTTCATCAAACATGAATGCTTCCCCCTTTTCCTGTAAGTAACCCGCTTTCATGGCTTCATTCTACAAAAACAACACACAAACTTAGTTTGTTACATAAAAATTAAAAATAGTGGATTGTGTCGAATTAATCATAAAGATACTTACGAGTAAGGGTGCACACGGTACGGTTCGGCTCGGTTCTTGCCGAGGTCAAGTACCTGTACCTCCCTAGTCTCGGTTCTTAGTTTTTGGACCAGTACCTGTACCTCTTTCCTCGGTTCCGGTACCATTCGGGACAAGTACTGTACTAGGGATGGTTCCGGTACTAGTCGGTTCTAGAGAAACAAGCTAACTGGACGGCAAAAGAAAGGCCAAAAAAGACTGCAAGCAAAGCATCCTATCCGTTTCAGCATCAGACAAGTACTGGGATTTTAATTACTGAAGTTCACGAGGGATACATACATAATTCAGATAAACCAGGAAAGCCGTTAAGAGAAGCAGAACAGCCAGTGAAGAGAATGGCCCCTCTCCTTCTCTCTGCCATTCCAGGAAACACCTAATTAAGAAACAATATTAACAATTATCGTGTTAATAGTTGGTTTGATTGGTTAAGTTTCATTTAAATTAATCATCACGAATGAATCTTAATTACCTGCTGAGCACAATGGAAAGCACCAACTGTAGAGACAGCAAGAGATTTTTCAAAAGAATCAATGCGAACATCTATGAAACTAGTTGGATATAGTTGACTGTTTGATATCTTATTCGTAACTGAAGAAGATGAAGATGATGGTGATGGCGATGAGACAAAGGAGACTGGTTGTTGTTGCTGTTGGTATGCGTTATAGATAAAATCCCTAAATCTAATGGTCAATATTATTCAGTACAAACAGGACGGGACGGTACGGAACATGAATAGGTCCATGTACCTGTACCTCCTAGAGGCCGATTCTAAGTTTTTGAACCGGTACCTGTACCCCCTTCTTCGGTTCGGTAAAAAACCAGGTACGGTTCCACCGGTTCCGGCACGGTCTGGTTTTTCGGCTCGGTTCCTGTGCACCATTACTTACGAGTTGTTGAGGGGACATTCTATTGTGGGTAGCGTGCGCGATTTGGTGTTTGATTTTTAAAAACTCAACCATCGCATCTAGGATGATGGCGTGCCGTTGATCGATTTGTTGAGAAGTTCTTCCTTTCGGGTTCCCATAATCGTTAGTAAATTTGTTAAAAATCTTCAACCACATGGAATCCCCCGAACTGTTATCTATAGTTGAAGGACGATTTACGGCGTACCATGCTTGGGTGATTGCTAAATCTTCCTCGGAGTCAAATGATGCTATTTGTTGTATGTGGAAGTAGGTTCTATGCTAAGCTATTTATAGATGACTCTTCTAGGGTTTAGGATTTCATAAGAGTCTCAAGAACACACGAGTTTTGGTTCAAGTATTAGCTCTCTTTATATAGAGAACAACCTCAACGGCTAGTTTTTTTGAAATTAGCGGATGCCGGCATTGTAGTTAGCAATTGACTTGGTGGTTTCTTCCTTCCTTCTAAGTTTTTCTTGTATAATGGCAATTGAGTTGGTGGTGGATGATAATTGATTTCCTATCGGAGTGGATAGTTTGTTCTTCTTAAGTTTTTCTTTTTCCATGGCAATGATGAAATCGGTAGTTGGTGATGGATTTGCCAATGGGTGTATCCATTCCTTTAAATAGATGAGGACACAACGGCCCTTTTTCCAGTTTATCATTCCGGCATTGTCAGTAACCTAAAATCCACGCCGGCAGTTCCCTTTACTGGTTTATGGTTTAAAAAAATAGCCGTTGGGCATTGAATGTTAATTCCCGACACTGAACTATGGTTAAAGAGATTGCCGGCAAAAAATGCCGGCATGGAGTCGTATTAATAATTAAAGCCGGAATAAGCTTTATTGTACATAGAAACCATAACATTTTGACACTCTATCCCGGCATAGAGTTATATATAAGATCTACGCCGGCATGGTAACAACATTGAATTATGTTAACATAGTATGCCGGAACTATAATTTATTTCAAATGTAATCCTTGTCGCAGGAAGCACGGATGCACTTAGCACGTGCATCAAGCCTTTGAACCACTTGATGACCCAAGTGGACGAGTTATAGTCTCGTGAGGGTTTACATAGAGATCTACCCATAAAACCTTACCAAAAACTACCCTAAAAACCTAACCATAAACCACTAAACCTATATATCTTCTTATGAAGAATCCGTCTTCGATACACCCAGCAGGTGGTACTCCGTGACTTTGGTTACCATATGGTTCACGTTTTCATCAAACATGAATGCTTCCCCCTTTTCCTGTAAGTAACGCGCTTTCATGGCTTCATGCTACAAAAACAACACACAAACTTAGTTTGTTACATAAAAATTAAAAATAGTGGATTGTGTCGAATTAATCATAAAGATACTTACGAGTTGTTGAGGGGAAATTCTATTGTGGGTAGCGTGCGCGATCCGGTGTTTGATTTTTAAAAACTCAACCCCCACATCTAGGATGATGTCGTGTCGTTGCTCGATTTGTTGAGAAGTTTTTCCTTTCGGGTTCCCATAATCGTGAGTAAATTGGTTAAAAATCTTCAACCACATGGAATCCTCCAAACTGTTATCTATAGTTGAATGACGAGTTGAGGCGTACCATGCTTAGGTGATTGCTACATCTTCCTCGGAGTCAAATGATGCCATTTGTTTTATGTGGGAGTAGGTTCTATGATAATCTATTTATAGATGACTCTTCTAGGGTTTAGGGTTTCATAAGAGTCTCAAGAACACACGAGTTTTGGTTCAAGTATTAGCTCTCTTTATATAGAGAACAACCTCAACGGCTAGTTTTTTTGAAATTAGCGGATGCCGGCATTGTAGTTAATATAGAAAAGAATGCCGGCACCGTGTGCCGGTATTGATTACTATTCAATATCCATAGCGGTACTTGATCTTTTTTTTACAGAGATTCAGCATAATTTGCAGTGAATGCCGGCATAGTTTCAACACCAACATACAACGCCGGCAGCCGCTACCGGCATTGAGTATATTTATGCGACCATGCCGGCATCTCGGAATTTCAAAAAAAAAAAAACGGCTAGTTTTTTGAAAAATAAGACCGTTGGAGCTTCATTCTATATAATACCCCCCATTCCTTTGGAAAATTTTATAAAAAGCACCCACCAAATAGAAAAAATCCTTCTCTCAAGAAAGCAAGCCTCAAAAAATAGATCAAGCAACCAAGGTTCTAGCTTCACAAGCGATGGGAGATTCATCAACAAGTTCAATTTTCAAACCACCATCAAGCTCTACCTGCAAAGTAAGTAGATTCAACATTACTAACAATATATGGACAGTTAAAATCTTCTCTACTAGGACGTATCACTAATATAATCTTCTCTTACAGACTCATCATTGCATCTGTCAAATTTGCAAGTCACCTTCTTATCTAGCCATGGACTGCCCTTTTATTTATTCGAAGTGTAGAAACTGTGATGGGACACGCTGATTTTGGATTGCAAAAACTGATGATGCTGAAAATGGAAGAATGTTTCTAAGGTGTTTGAATCACCCAAAGTGCGATGAGTTTCAATGGTTTGACAAAGTTGTTGCACTAGCAAAATCAAGATAAAACCACAAGGTACAATGCAAGCTTATTGATGGGTGTGATGGGTATTATATGAAGGGAAAGGAATATGTTGAAAGAGAAGGTCCTTGACACTGAGCTTCTAGATGATGTCTTCTAAGATATTCGCGAAAGGCTCAAAGGAAACATAATTGTTGAAAAGGGATGGAAATAGATTATGAGATCATCTTGAACCAAAATTACTCTATTCCGTGTTTTTTAGTATGTTTTAATTTAAAGTTTCATGTTTTTTAGTATGTTTTAATTTAAAGTTTCAAATGTATTGTAATAGATTATCTAGGAACGAAATAAAAAGAGCATTCGTAACGGATCTATAATCAATCCCGGCATTATAGTTTTAATTTCTGAAGGGTTTACAGAGTGCCGGCATGGAAAGATATCTTATTTACCATGCCGATTTTCTGCAAAACTATCCAAGTTAAAAAAAAATCAGATTTCCGGCATGGATTTTTATTTAAATTTCTATGCCGGCACATTTCAAATTCTATACAGGAACTTGGACCCTTTCATCCCCACTTTCCGTCATGGTTTTAGAAAAACATTTCAATGCCGGCATTAGTTGTGGCATGGAATTTTAATAACGTATCTACGCCGGAAACAGTGTCGGCGCTGTCCAACCTAAACAATTCAATGTTGACGCCTTGGTGTAAAGAAAACTTACAAAAAAAACATTTTACTAGAAATCTAAACATGTTCAACATAAATCAAACAACTAAATTGTGCTTAAATGTTCTTAATCTAGGTATCATAAACCAAAAGTAAACCAAACAACTAAAGAGTTCATCCAAAAACAAGTTCGAAATTGTTCAAAACGTAACAACCATCATCAAAATAAAGGAACACAACTAAAGAGTTCATCAATTGGTCTTTTGCTTTTTGGCCATGGCCACCTTCCTCGTTTCCCCGAACAAATCTTTTGCATTAGGGTCTTTCATTTTATCAAGCTTTTCCTCAACTTCCTTCATTTCTTCAAGGGATAGCACCTCTCCTTTCTCGTTCTTGCAACCAAACATCTTCTTTAACTTGTGAAGCCGACGTCGCTAGTTTCATACATCCAACACATAATTAGTATGTATATGCTAATATAAGATTATGTATACATTAATTGACTAAGCAATTAACAATACTTACTAGCAATCAAACAGTCTTATTAAGTTGGGCCATCGTAGGTGGTGCCTCTGTAGGAGTTGGAGCGAGAGGGTTTTCTTGGGGTGGAACTTTGACGTTGTCCGGGCGCACGACAAAAGATATGACCCTTCTAGGTAATAAAACATGTACTCGGGGTGGGTTTCATCACCGTTTTCTGCAAGCTCCCAGTTACTAATATCTACCAAACAACATGGTTCCCTATCCCTCCAATGTGTTGGTTCTGGAATTGGATCATACTCTACCCTCAACTTCAGCTTAGTTGAAAAGCTCAGAGAACGGTCAACTTCGTACCTTTAAAGAGAGGTTGTCTCTGGATAAGGTAATTGCTTATATCCAAGTTGCCGCATGACACGTCGAGGATCAGCCATAATGTATCCCTTTGGGTGGAACAACGGTCCATTGTAAAATGCAACGTTATTATACCTCAAAATTTGGTGGTTGTCTCTAGCCTCCTTGTAAGGGTCGAACACAACCTCTTTGGTAGTCATCGCGTCCAGAGCCAATCTCATATTTGTCAATCGACGATTGTTACCGGGCTTCGGAATATTGTTGAACTCGTATCTCTTAGCTCTATGTGCCTCGGGTTCGGAAAGGTTTTTGATCTTCAAGAAGGGGTAGTCCGTGAACAATGTTGGGAAGTGTTCATAATCCCACACTTATACCAATGTGGAATGATACATATAAGAAGTAGTAAATTTTGTTTCTAAGTTCATAATAAGGGTACATGTGGACAATATACATAACAAAATAAGTTTAAAAACAAAATTACCTGGAGTAGAGTGAAATTCCCGACAAATTGGTTTGTAACAGCCTTAGAGGCCCTTCTCATCTCCGCCATCAAATGTGCCATTACCACGGTGCCCCAAGAATAGGTAAAGACCTCTTCCAATGGATCCAAGTATTAAAGGTGGTTTGCACTAACCCTGTTGCCACTAGCGTCAGGGAATACCTTAGTGCCCAAGATGAATAACAGGTACGCAGCGGCTGTATAACGAATTTGTGCAGGGTCCCATCCATCCTTCAAACTTCTTTCCTACGTGTTTTCAAACTTATCCTCAAGCAACTTCAGCTTGATGGTCTTTTTCCTACTATTCTTAGATACATAGAAGTTTTCCACAGAAGTTTTGTAGTCCCAACCCAACAGCTTGTTAGTCAGAGCGTGCAACTTCGACCATTCTAGGTCCGGACACTTATCTCCTTCTGCAATTGATTTTCCGATAACATTCAAGCCTAGAATGTTCTGAGCATCATCAGGGATAAAGGTCATCTCCCCAAACGGGAAGTACATGGTATCAGTTTCACCATGATACCTTTCGACGAAGCAATTGCCTGTCACAGAATCATACTTCACATAATTTTCAACCAAACCATATAGACCAGACTCCCTTACTAATGTTTGGAACTCTTCACATTCCGTAGACGAATCCCAATGAGACGCGGCTTGGTTTCGGCAAACACGCACAACCTTCTTATGATCCTACAATTAGGAGATAATACGATTAAGAGATTTTACATAAATACAAAACAATACATATGCACAATATTAAAAAATCTTACATAGGTTTGATAGATAGTACGAGCCCACGTGTCCTTGTAGCCAATTAACATTCTTGGATCGTCAGCTTCACCCCAAATTCTACCATGATCCAGGTCAGGTATCATGTCATCAGTATGAGGAAGGTGCGAACCTTTAACTTTTACTTTTCCTTTGCCTTTTCCTTTTCCTTGTGTTGGTTTTTGACTTGGCCCACCATCTTCCTCTAAAACTTGGCTTTGGGTTGCTAATTGACTTGGATCAACCTCATTATCTTCCTCCTCACTTTCCTCTTCATCTTGCTCATTGTGCTCAACTGTTCCAGTAGGTTCACGGATTACGAGTCGACTACGGTCACCACTCTTTCATATTTTTTTTCCCTTTTGTAGAGCCTGCCCCCAAACGCTTGTTGCGACCTTGTTCTCTCACTCGAGGAGGCAGAGACTGAGGAGTACCAAGATCGTTCTTCATTCTTTTCTTAATGCCAGCATCCTTAGCTTTTGTTTTCTTAGATTCCTTTGCTTTAGCCCTATATCATAAGAAATACGAAATAAATATAAGACAACTCAGCTTCATATTTGATGTCGGCATAGATATACCGAAAAACGGCATAGAATCATCAATACCGGCATTTATTCACGAAATATTTACAATGCCGAGACCAAAACACGGCATAGTAATTTAACAAAAACATTATGCCGGGACACGATGTCGGCATTGCCGAATAATTGTGGACAATGCCGGTAGTCTTAGGTAATTCCTAAGCAGTTCCTGGATACCAAAAGAGCACTGCCAGCACAGAGGTAAGAATTCAAATCCATGCCGTAATCAAGTACCGACATGGTATTCAACCTAAATTCAATGCCAGTACTGATAACAAATTCCTAGGGTTTTCCTGTATATTAAAAGTGGACTGCCGGCATAATCGAATAAATTTAAAACAATGCCGTAACAAACTACCGGCATGGTATTCAAGCTAAAATCAATGCCGGGACAGAACATTTTGTTTCAGGTGATTCAGTAACTCCATACCGTAATTCATACTAAAATCAATGCCGTAACTAGGTACCGTCATTGTATTCATATTATTTTCAATGCCGTAATTCAGTACCGGCATTGTATTCATACTAATTTCAATGCCGGCATTGACTGTAACTCAACTGTTTGAGTTAGGGTTCGCGATTCTAACCTGAACCCAATGCCTTAAATCGATTTAAACACTCATAAAACAGTTCAGAATCACTTACCTTCTCATAAAAGTCATATTTTTGAGAGTTTGATTGTCCGAGTTCTCTTCTTCTTCTTCTCAAGCAATCCGATTGATCCTTTCTTGTTATTTTTGTTGAACAATCGATTTTGACTTCGATTGGGCATTTGATTTCTTTCGTGGAGGCATGGTTATAGATATATTCGGCTAATCGACGAAGATATTTTTGAATCGACGATGAAGAACGATGAAGAAGATGAAAAAAAAAAAATCGAAACCCTAAGAAGAGTGTCGGAACTGAAGATGAAAATGGGGGATAGATTTTGGTTTTTGGTTTTTGATTTTAAGTTTTAAGATTTTTATTTTGTAGGAAGGGTAGTATAGTCTTTTCATAATGTTTTTAATTAACCAAAGGGTATTTTAGTATTTCCGTCCCAAAAAACACCCCTTAGCAGATACTATTGGTTGGGGGAAGTAATTTATATCCCCCAATCGCGCGTTCAAAAATAAGGGAAGGAAACAGGGAAAACCAATGAATATGTGGAGGAAAAGATTTCGGCTAAATTCTAAGTAAATATGAGGTCAAAATCAAATACAATGAAGTAAGTAAATATCTTCAAAATACCCACCCTACCCTTAGAACATCTCCGACAGCAGGTCAAAAAAACCCTACGTGAAGTTCATTTTTAGACCTCTATTTATTGGGGTTTTCAAACATAAGCCTAAATAAGACCCTTTTCCTAAAACTCATCTCCAACAGTCAAGTATATGCCATGTATTTTTAATTTGGATAAACATAAAAAGGATTAGTTTCTTTAGCATGATTTTATATTAAAAATTATTTTTTTAAAATAAAATTGATGACTTGGAATTAGTTATGGGTGATTCCGAAGGTGTAGTTAAGACTTTCTTTAACATCTTTATATTTAGTATTTCATCCCTCCTAATTTGTAGGACCTATAACTATTAGAGATGCATTTATACTAAATGTGGGTCTAAAATCTTATGTGTCACTCAAAAAAAGTATCTTCACCCTATATTGGAGATGTTCTTAGAGTATCTACAATAGTGGGTGTTAAAAATCCTACATGGAATGTTTCTTAAGACCGTTATTTAAGAGGATTTACACAGAGAGAAAATATAGGACCCACGTAACTAATAAACTATCTCCAATAATATAGAGGTTTAACCCTTTCAAAATCTTATGGGATGAAATCTTAACCGTTTAATCGTATTTTAATTAATTATCAAAAATCAAAAATATGACATGGAGGTCATTGAAAGAGCATCTCAAATAAAAGGTGGAATATTTGTTTTTTAATGACACATAGGATTTTAGACCTTCATTTAAAACAAATCCATCTCCAACAGTAGGTCCTACAAAACAGGATGGATGAAATATTAATTTTAAAGGTTTTAAAGAAATCTTATTTAGACCTTCACAATTTTATTTTTATATATATGACACCTAGGATTTTAGACCCCCATTTAAACTAAAATCATCTCCAACAGTATGTCCTACAAACTAGGAGGGTGCCATACTAAATAAGAAGGTCTTGAAGAAAGTGTTAACTACACATTCGGATGCACCTCCACATCATGTTTTCAAAATTAATTCCAAAGAATAAAATCCTCTACTGTTGGAGATAGTTTTTAGGCATGAGGTCATAAATTTGTTCTCTGGATAGACCCCATAAATAAAATGACTAAACAATAAATCCACATAGGATTTTTTGCACCTTGTGTTGGAGATGCTCTAAGAACCTTCAATTGTTCTCAAATCTCAATCACTAACCTTTCATACAAACCGATTAGAACACAAAAATTGTTGGGTGTTCTTTAGGGTGATTACCTTATTGACGTCGTTCTAGACCGGTAATCACGAAAGAAATCCAAAACAAGGTAAAGGGAAAAACAATATGAATTGTGTGGTATCTAAACAACATTAAACATCAGGAAGGTGTTTCTTTGCAGTTTGCTAGATATCTAAACAAAAGTGGCAATTTGAGTAAGCATTGTTGATGTTGTTGTTTTCTGTTTTTTACAAATGAAAGAGCGTGATGAATGTCTTTCACTAGGATTAACTTCTGAAAATTTAGAAGAATTGATAAGGTTTTTTAACAATTCCCTCTTCATATCCCAACAGAAAAAAATGTAGCTAGTAATATGCGAGAACCTAATGTTTTAGCAATTTGCTTAGTTACATGTTGTTTTAAATTTGAGAAGAAAAAAAAAACAAAGAAACCGAAAAGGGTTGCACCATATGGGCAAATACTATGTTCTCTACTAGAAAAGATATGGTAGTATTATCTAAACAAGACATATTAAGATTACAAAGTACTTATATAAGAACAAACTCCATTCACTTTGCTTCCAATAATCTCTGCTTCGGTGTTTTTCTATTTACGCCAAAATTTGATTTTTTTGATCAGCAATTCTCTAAAACTAGTTTTATGTTTTGCTGATCCCGTCTCTTCATAAGGTGGATAAGCTCCACAGCATGGAATTCGGTTACACCGAATGGGTTCTTTAAGTTTGTTCTTCTTTCCAAAGGGTATGACTGCATTCTTTAACTTCTCCACATACGAGACCTTAGGTAGAGGGGGTATCCCAACTTCGACAAACTTGTTTAATATATCACAGTGTATCATGTTGATTACTGGCCTCGACGACATCTTTGTAGATAAACAAACCCCTATATAAAGCTTGAAATCAGGAAAACTGCAAGAACAGAGACTAGAGATTAAGATCCATGAATACTTTTCATGAAACGAACTAGGGTTATTGGTCTAGCTAGTAATTGCTACGAAATATACATGAGACTAATCAAAACATATTAAAATTTATGATATCGTGGAATACCTGTTTCGCTTTCGCAATTACGTGAAAAGAAGTAAGAATCCGCCGAACTATCTGATGGATGCAACCTATACTGCGAATTCAATAACTCACGATCACGATAATTTCCCCATCCCTAGTGTTTATTTGCTCTAAATCTTTCTTATATCCTCTAACTAGGTTGACGAGCAGCGATAACGGGAACTACGTTAAACTCTAAACAGACCTTCCACTCCAAAACCACCCGTTTTCCAACTTCATCGCTCAGGCCCAGCAGCACCCTCTTCTGTCATTTGCCCAAAACCGACCTTTACTCTCAGTTGTCAGGACCCCGAATGATGATACAATGGAAACTATAGCAAATTCAGTTTTGGAGGTCCTCCCCTAATACTTGATCCTTTTATTTTAAGAGTACATGCTAGTGTGAACTAAACAAGATCCACAACTCTGGCCTTGCCAAGAAACTCAGTCCATTTCCTATGACTATAAATTGAGTAGGGACGGTCCCAAGTAACGGGCTAGCCTAGGCTGTAGCCCGTCCCTGTTTTTAGCCCAACAATGTTTTACGATGTAAAAAAATGTAATATGTTGAAGCATATTTAATGCTTACCTTAACTAATGGATGTTGATAAGGGTGTTTCAAGCTAGTTAAATTACTTAGATAACCTTAATTAATTAATGAGGAAGGCCCCTCACATTGTTATTTTCACACTATCTCACATGTTTGGAGATATTTTTCTTAATCAAATTTAAACGGTAACGTATTTAAAACTAATATTTTGGGGATATGTTCGTCTTACAAAGATCTACATACCCACAAAAAATGAACTCGTTCCGAAATACCAAATTTCACTATCTACCAATCTTAATTTTAACGGTTGAAAATTAGTCGATTTTCAACGGCTAATTTTCAAAGTAGTAGATGGTGGAGTTATACATTTCGGAATGAGCTAATTTTGTGTGTGTATGTAGAGCTTTGTAAGACGAGCATATCCCCAAAATTATAGCATCAAATACCTTACAGTTTATTTTATTTATTTATTCAATTTAATTTTGGGGGATTTTGTGTTTCCCCCTCAAAAAAGATGGTTAATTTGCATTACCCCCTTTTAAATTGACAATTGGTGAATCCCCCTTTCTGTCATAACTGCTGTTACACACAGTTAAGTTAGCGTACAGTTAAGTTAATTTGAAACCCAGTAATGTGTCCTAATATGATTTATTCGATCCAATGGTTACCATAAACTGGATTTAATGAACGACTGCGAAACAATCTTTGCTTGATGCGGTGTAAAACCTCATCTGTCGAGAAAAACCAGAGCCGCCATTAAAACAAATTAGAAAAACCTAATCCTTCAATTAAATATGCAAATTGACCAATACTACTGTTCATAACAATTAAATTCGAAGAATAAGCTCATGTGTAATCCTATTAATAAATTCGAAGAAAAAGAATGTTTAAAGTTCTAGCCAACGATTTCAAGTTGCCGGAGGCATCAATTCCCATCCATCTCAAGGCCTGCAATTCCCATTTATCAAAATGTAAGTGATATATCATAATCTAATAAAGAACACCATAATCTCTCCTGGTACTTTCTGCAAATAGCTCTTATGCAAGTGATACTAATGATACTGCTGTTGTTGGAAGAGGCTATCGAGAGCTAACAACTGCTAATAGAGGAGAAAAATACCTACCCAAAATTCCACTCCAGTAAACAACTACATGGTTCAATCCCAATCAATATATCAACAGATCCAAAAGTGCCACCAAGACTACTTGCAGATATAAACAATTCAAAAAAACTTAAATCACCCAAACTTGATTAGATCCACAACTAGTGTCGATACAATTGTCTTCTCTTTCTTCATTCGTGCATATATCTAGTGGAATTTTCACATGCAAAATATTGATCCTGCAACAATTTGTAGACCAATAATTTCTGTTAATCATGGCGGATTCTACAAATTAGGGCTTTCTCTTCAATTTTACTATATCGTTGATTTGTCGCTTCAATTAATTGCTAGAACTACGAAAATAGTAGTGGTGGCTCCAATGGCGGCGCTGTATTAGATAAGAGGAGGAGGAGAAATAAAGAACAAGAAGAAGAAGAGATAACGATGGCCGTTCAATTGCTTTTTTTTTTTTTTTAATGAAGAATAAGGAGAAATAAATATCTAACCATGGAAAATTTCACACACGCGTGTAGCATGTGCCAACTTAACTGGGTGGTCACTGTAAAGTTAACAGAAAGGGGAATTCACCAATTATTGATTTAAAAGGGTAATGCAAATTCGATATCTTTTTTGGGAACACAAAATCCCCATTAAATTTTTTTAAATTTATTAAAAACTTTTTTTTGAATTTTTTTAATTTTTTTTTATCTTTTTTAAATATTTAATTTTTTGATAAATTTTATTATTATTATTATTTAATTTTTTTATTTTTTTTTTTTATTTCAAATTCTAAATATTTTCAATTAAGCAAAATAAGAATCATCCTCGAAGGAATTATTACATAAGAAACTCGTTGGGAGCCTAGCAACAAGCTGAGCCCCAACACCCCTATGAATAGCAATACAAATCCTAGTAAAAAGAATGTTGTCAATCGTAGAATTGGCATCATGACCAGCTAAACAGTTCTTCAACCTCTTTAAAAAGACAACAAAATCATCCCCAAGTTCACCCAGAGTTGAAAAGGCCAAGACCCCAAAACCGTATCCGTGCGCAGTGCACTTCTCCAAGTACTTCTTACATTTGCGAGTGATGGCAGCATTGATGGCATGGCCGGGTGTGAAGTTATTCCTGCTACCGCTCGCAAAAGGGGAGATCCCAGTAACACCAAAACACACATTACTGCCATTCTCCCAGTTGTACACTAATAAGTCTGTAGGTCTTAAGCCAGTATTATCATCAGACAAGAAGCCCAATAACACCTCTTTCCTAGCAGCCACACCTGATTTATAACAAATATCGGTCAATACATCTCTTACCAGGTCGTGCCTGATTTTAAGCCCAACATCACTAGCACAATGCAGAGCATGATCGCCAAAAACATCCATTCCCCGTTTGCAGCTTGGACACAGGCTATTCTCCATGAATAAAGGAATACCAAGTCTATAGCAGAGGATAGCGCTGAACTGTCTCGCCCCTAAGCATTGGTTAAGCCTTTGGATGGGGATTGCCTTTAAGTAGTCTTGAGCATGAGCCAACTTGTTACATTTCCATAAATTAACATCACGGACAGACAAGGTGAACTTCGTAGGGACCTCCTTCTTAACAACATCAAAGTAAGTAATTGCCAAAGAGTGCATGGGACAGGGGGCAATGTCATTGATGTTGAAAGAAGAAGGGGAGGGGCCAAAAACCTGTAAGAAATTAGAGACGGCTCACTGAAAGTTGCAAAAAAGACGTCTGAGACTTCAAAATAACATCTTGCAGGTGTCTTGTCTGAATACAGGATGTGATGTAACAATAATGGCTAGTGTCTGCCATCGTATGTATTCCTAAACCACCATCTTTCATCAGGAGCGTAGCTAGCCGTTGCTGAAGGGGGCCAAAGCCGGCACCATCGCCAGTTATAAGCTGTCGCAGATAAAGAAGTAGGTGATGATCAAACTATGCAGTAGCCTGTTTGAGCGCATCTGGGCAAGTAGTACGCAAAGTGAAATAAAATCGTGAAACGCCAGTGCAACACCGAAGAAGTAACAGCTCACACTGTGGATCCCGGAGTTTCCTAATGGTAGCCATTAACTGCACCGTCTTTTCAACTCTTCGCGACACCATCTCACTACAGAAATTCAAGTCCAAGCTAACCCTACCCCCCCCCCC
>JAJJMB010001096.1:297521-318962 GCA_023531105.1 Papaver atlanticum | reverse complement strand
GAAGATTTTCGATTTCAGACTTAAATAAAACTAAAAATAAGAAGAAAACTTAATTCAAAATTTGATTTCAAGATATTAAAATAGACAAGGCTCCGGATTCTACTATTCCTTCTAGTTGATTGGTTTACAAAGAGATTTCTGAAATTATTATTAAGTTTTTTTTCTCATTAATTCACTTTTAATCTATAAGGTGTCCAAATATTAAATTGTAATCCCTAAGCATGAATTTTCAAAGAATTGATTCTAAGCATAACACATCGAATTGATTCACAACTAATTAAGAAAACCAATTTTATCTTTAATTATGTTGATCCTAGTGAATTAAATAAAATAAATAATTAAAGAAATTGTAAAAAGAATTTACCAATCAAACATGAGTGAATAGTTTCCTCCTTTGCCTTGGTTGCGCGAGAATTAGCTCATCATAGTGGAAGCACGATCAAAATATTGTTTCATTGCTCAAAAGTGGTTTACAAATGATGAAAGGAATGCAAATTATTAAAAACAGGATTTTGTGATGCATGAAAAGTGTCGCATAATCACTATTACAAAGAACGATACAGGAGTAGTGTTGTTGGCACTGTTCCGCAGTCGCTAGAAAGGTTTTGCAAACTGCCGCTTATATGCGACAGTTTCCAACGACTTTCAGACGCGGGTCTTATGTTCTTCGTCTTCTTCTTCTCTGCACCAGCAGAGAAACGTCTCTGCAATTCTTCTTCTCAGCTCTGCAGCCTCCCAAATCTTCCCCAAACTCTACGTTATGCTTTTAAACTTTCCCCAAAGTGTACGTACCTCCTTTTGTGAGTTCAACAACAAGTATTTATACCCACAGGACCAAATCTTGCATAACGAATTTGATATATTTTCTTTCCTCATTCGACTCAAAATATATCTCCCAAAATCTTCTCACGCGTCACCCTGTTTAATAAAAACTCTTCAAGATAGAATGAAATCTTGTCTGAAATATTCTCTCCTATTCTTTCCCACGTATTCTCCAAGAATAAACCAAAACATCCCGATAAAACTCGTCTCTTCCCTGTTTTATCAACCCGAGAATCCATCCTTTATTTTTTTGAATCTGAAAGACATAGCTTTCATGTTAAGTCACTACACGTCATTCCTTGTCCGATTCTGACCAAAATTCCGACTAAAACTCACGTAAACAAATTCCAGGAAATCAAGCAGAATATCGAATATCTCTTACTTTCCCTGTTTATCTCCAATCCGACGTTCTAACCAATTTTAGTAAAATCTGACGAGCATACCTTCCCTGTTTGGTTCTTACAAGCTAGCTCAACAAAATTCAGTGCTTTAGTCTTCTTAATTCCTATCCAAATCTCGAACCCTTAATATGTTTCTTTACTGCCATTCTTTCCCGCCAAATTTCAGGTTTGAAATGTTGAAGATGGTTGCCCCTTATCCGCCAGCAGAGTCCCTTTAGCAACCAGGGTGGAAATAGTAGTTTCTGGGGTGTCTGTAGTAATTTCTCCCGGAAGTCCAAATGCCACTTTTTGAGCAACTTTCTTCACAAAAGCTTATTTCTCCGAAAACACCTAGAAAGACATAAAAACCCTAATAAGTACAACAATTGAGCACTAACAATATATAGAATCGAGACAAATTAGACACAAAAATGTGTCTATCAGTGGCCGTAAGAGATTTCGCCTAATTAGGTTACTTTCCTCTCTTAATAGGCGGCTCCACCAGTAACAACACAACTAGGTAGTTTTGCTGGCTCTGAGGATTCGTTTGCAAGAAATGCAAACTTCAATATTAATAGGCAAGGAAGTTTGGACACCAAGGAATTTCCAAAATCGAATATTCTCAAAGATATGCAATAAACACAAAATCAATTTTCATAATTCCTGGAAATGCACTATCCAAATATTGACCGAAATCCCAATAGAAAAATCTATAATCAGTAAATGCACATTACTAATTATTATTTTCTAAAGAAATGCATTTAATTGTTGGAGATTAAATAGCATATAAAAACTAATAAACAATAAATAAAAGATTCTCAATTTATTTCGATCCTGGGATTCTCCTTTCGCTATTAAGGAATATCTTTGAACAATTAATGATAAGAGTTACTGCGCATGTTCAAAGTATGTCGACATCTTTTACTTTGTAAGTCATTTTTCATACTTACAATCTTGGAAACGATTTGCCACACTTCCAAACAAGTTTAAAATTGGTTCGTCTGAATTCCAAGAACTATGTGATTGATTATCCTATCAAATCACCAATTATGGGTTTCTCGGTTCTACCAAAACAAGTTCGGTTCTACCTCCATGTGAGTACTATGCATAGTCACGCTAGTTACCAAAATTTGGTTAACTAGGTACTAGGATCGGTTCCCCACAACTTATGGTAACTACCTGTATTCGGTTGCACATGTCCATAGGATCGGTTCCCCCAAAACTACAAACTTGTTGCACATGTTCATAGGATCGGTTCCCCCATCTACTAAAAACGTGTATCACCTCTTACAAGGATCGATTCCCTCTTGCAAATTTGTTGCACCTCTTACTAGGATCGGTTCCCCAATGACTAGATAAAAGTTGTTATTTACAAGGCATCGATCATACCATCTTAAGTGATTACTTAAGATCGGTTTCACTAATAAAAGTCATACCAATACATAAGTCAGGCCTTGTGAATAGTTTTACCAAGATACATAAACAAGTTTATGAGCAGTTATACTAAACACACATATTGGTAATTCAAAATAGATTTGCAATGAATAACAATACCAATAATCCTAGCGATTTCCCTTTCGATTCACAAAACAAGTTTATGAACTTACTTCCTTTAAACGAATGTAAAATATTGTTTCCTAGGATGAAATCTTCACTCATACCAATACATAATCACAATAGCATTCATATGATCATGTCGATATCTTATATACAAAGTTTAATGGTTAAGCAATAAACCTCGTATTGAATTCCTTAATACTATGTCTAACTAGAGTTTCATACACAGCTTCGCAGTTATGTTTTCAATATGCACGACTTAAAAGATACGTTAGGGAAAGAAACAGTTTAAGTCTAATATTACTAACCTCAAGAGGAAGGATGGTGATGTCGTTGTAGCTCCATACTTCTTCACATTCTTCAAGTCTTCATGTAATACTTGTAAGTCTCATATCCTAACACTTTCAAGCTAACCTATACGAAGTTGACTCTAGTATGTAATCAAGCGACTCTTTAAATGAGTTTTGATTCACTAAAATATGACAACCAAACTTGACATACCAACGCTTGGTGGGTTCAACCGAGCTATGCTCTAACAATCTCCCCCTTTGTCAATTTTAGTGACAAAACTCTTACATCATATGGATAAACAAATTACAAAAATTCATTATACACATATGCTTTATTCCAAGTTTAGCAGCACAAAACCTGCATTAAATTCAATCCTTAAATGACGCTGCTGACATTATAATAACAAAGATAATACTCCCCCTAAAGGTAAGATAGGTAGATTTTCAATCCGCACGTCTTTGTTATTTCCATGTAGTTCCTTATAACTACATATCATATGGTATGTGACTCCCCCTTAGTCTATGCTTTCACTCTCTTCGTTAGAATAAACGTTTTAGCACAAATGTCCTTTCCCTTAGTGATACCAACTCACAACAAGTCAATATCACTTGTTTACCCATATATTTATCCCCCTTTTTGTCACAAAATGACAAAGAAACGAATAATAAAGGACAAACCAAAAGGATCTTACAAATCTCACAAAGAGAATTTGCAAACCTATAAGAGTTGAGCACGAGGGTTTTACATACCATTTTAGATAACCAATATCAAAACCGAAACTACAATTAATTTGGTTTTAACATGTTATCTAGGAAACAATTGCCCGAAGCAATTTTCCCTAATAGTTTAGCATATCAAAAATCGAATAAGCACCTTAGTTCTTTTGCTAAACCGATTGTACAAGTACAATCGCTTGTTCGATAAGACCAAAATAAAGATCAGAATTAACTTTATTTTTCTCATCAGGCTCTAATTATTCTCAAAATAACTTAGACCTTTCACTTTTAAACAAGACAAATACTAGGTTAGTTAGCTAGTAATTCTTGTTAAGGCATTCGGTTAGACTTGAATAACCGAAAACTTCACATTTGATAAGTCTAACTAAGATCCGAAACACTTAGTTTCTCTTATCCGGAAATCACTTGGACTAAACAAATGATCCCGAAACACTTTTGTTAAGCCATAAACAATCCATACAAACCAAATAAATCAACTTGCATAATCATTTATCTTAAACCGGAAGCAATTGAAACAAACATAGACATTATATCACTGTAATTGCACCGAAATTTTGTAAGCCTGAACAATTGATACCAAACAATAACGAAAGATAACAATAGTTTTTCTTAACAGGAAACAATTGAATCACAATCAAACATCCATACACAAATAATGGAATAAACATCAATTGTACCGAAATTTTGTTAAGCAAAAGCAATAAGGATATGAAATAAAATCATGCTTTTCTTAAACGGGAAAACAATTAACTAACAATATTGTTACCTCAAATTCCGTATCCTCTTCTCCCCTTAAGATATGTCATTAAGCGCAAGTTCACTTAGAACTCTCCCCCGTTAAAGTTGTCATCCTCCCGCCAAAACAAAAGAACAACAACAAAGAGCAACCTTTACCAGAGAAATGTTGAAAACCTATTTTAACTATGCAATGCAAAAGTTGAAACCTCGAAACACATATGCTTTTATGCTAAACCAAAAGATTCAACATATTGTGACTTTTTCACATATTGTTTCTACAGGAACCCCTCATGATCATTTGATAAAGCCAACCAACATGGGCTAGAACTTAATCCCGCTAAATCAAAAAGTCACCCAAAACATAAGGGTTCACACATTATTAGATCGAATATCAAGGTAATAAAACCTAAAACAAACATCCCATAAACATACATAGCAATAAAATAAAGCGTTCAAGCACAGGCTATGTAACCGAATACTATCACAAGAAATATTATAAAATAATAATTTTATTCATAATAATAAGATAGTTTTATTCATAATAGACTTTACAATTATTGAAAGAAATCAAAAACTGAAGTCTATTTTTCTGCAGATTTTTCAAAGATCATCTTCAATTTCCTCAAATTTTCAGGATCTTCATCAACAGCATCTCGACTGATATCTCGGATTCTGCACACAGTACCTTGATTATGTTCACAGGATAAAGCATTAACCTTTCGATTAATATTTCGAGCATACTCCTTGTTACCGATTCTAAGTTTAATCAGCTTTCTTTGGTTACAGATTACAGTTCTTAGTAGTGCTGTCTGTCTATGAAGAGTTTCAATAGTACTGAGGAGGACTTGACATAGATTGATAATATCAATCTTAGCATCCAAACTGTTTTGGACAAGAAGATGAGTCACATCTTCTTTTTCATTTTTGATATCTTCACAACCAGATTTCTTGAAGGTACATCAAGATGAACAGTTTCCTTAGAAGTCATTCCACTCAAGGCTTTCAGAAGATTTGCTTGAGATCTGGTTTGAGAATACATCCTTTAGTATAAGTTCTCAGACACGTTGAGTACATATACTTGAGATACCTTTAACACATACCAAACATAGATATCAACCTTAAATAATTAATTCTGACAAGATTTGAAAAGATTTTCGCATCTTATGTGTTACTGAAACACAACTTTCTCCAAAAAGAGGTTATCTTCAAGATCGGTATCAAGAGATACTTCAAACATCTACACTTATCCTTTTTACACAAGTTGTTGTAAGAAAACCTTTCTACACATAAAGATAATTAAAGTATCCTTAAGGTAGATTGTGTATTCTCTCTATGTTGAATAAGAGATATTAGTAGGATTCCGATAGCCCAGGTATATGTGCTTCCTTATATCGAAGATTGGGCATTGTAAGGATGCACATTCCAATGCGATTAAGCACTGGGATGAGGATATTCCTCATCAAATATCTCTTGAGGAGATCTTTTCCTCTCTTGTTTAGGAACATCATCACGTTCCTCTGCGTGGGTTTTGAACCCATCCTCTTTATTAGAGAAATTGCGAGATGTAATATCCTCGATTACTTCTTGTGCCCAGGATGGTATGTTCTTTGAACTTGAACCCGTGTGGTCTAGATCTTCCAGTCGACAGGTTGCTAATGTATCTTGTTCAAGACATTTTATATGTCCTCTTAAGGTATCCATTCCTTGTTGGAAGTGTTTTTCTAAACATCTGTTTAGATATACCTCTTGACATGTTACAGTAAGAAGTTTCTCAATAAGGATCTTATTCCTTATCTGTGAGTGTTCTAGCGATTGATTGAGAATTTCACACTCAGTAGTCTGTTGATGAACTTTATTGCACAAGGCCAATTTTTGTTCCATATAATCTGCCAGATTATTTTGAAGACTGAGTGTTTCTCGCTTTCCTTCACATATTCTTACGTTTAGTTGAACAATAAGTTTTGCGACATCATCTAGACTGTCAATGGTTTTTCCCTTTTCTGAATAGGTTTCAATATGTTTGAAAAACCTTACTAACATCTTACGAAATTTAAAACTTGGGTCTGCTAGTGAATCTAATCTCTTTTACTATTCTGAAAAAGACGATTTTTCACTAGGAATTGGAGTCGGATCCAAAGCAGGTTTCTTGAGTTTCGGATTCATTCTTTTCTGATCAGAAACTTGAATCTTAATCAAATTATCAGTCAAAGACTTTTTCTTTGATTTTCGAAAAGACTTTCGAGACTAATTTCTATTGAGCTTTTCTGAGACTTTATTCTCATTATCTTGACATATGTTAACTGAGTCTTTTTTTATAAGTGTAGCCTTGCTTTTCTTATTTTGACTCATATCTTATAGGTTGGATCGCACCAAACACAGATTGATAGATCTTTTCGTGTTTGCCTGCTCTGATACAAATTGAAAAGACGAGGGTACCCAAATATACCTCAATCTAAAACTTTTCCACCTATAAGTCCTTTCTCCGAAAGTGATTGCCTATAGACTTAGTCGAGACAATACAAATAATCGGTTCACACTTTGTGTGATCGTCTATGGATACGAGATCGAGACAATACGACAACAAGATAACTTGTGTGATTGACTATGGATACAAGATCGAGATAATACAACAACGAAGTATGTTTACTTGATAATAGGTTCGGACTTAACCAAACACTAGGGATTGTCTATCAAGTAAAATAGGAATTAACGTTTGTGTAATTTACTTTAAATTATAATAACAACAATTATAATTGCGGAAAATTAAATTAAATAACACAACAAGATTTTGTTAACGAGGAAACCGCAAATGCATAAAAACCCCGGGACCTAGTCCAGAATTGAATACTCTCAGAATTAAGCCGCTATACAAAATCAAACCAACTTCGTATAGTTGAGACCAAGCAACTAAACCTATAGTTCACCTAGTTTCCTCAGTATTCCTGCGCCTCCAACTTGTTAATAAGTCACGCACTTGGAACAATACCTTTGGTTCGTATTCCAAACAGTAAAGGAACAACAAATCTGTTCGGTAATAACTCTTTTCAAACAACGTGATTTGAGTCTGATAAAGGCTCTTCCGTTTAACCAATAAACTCCTTTGTCGGGTCCTTAGATCATTCTCTCAACAACTACCGAAGTAATTGTTAGACTATGCAATCAATACTATTAATCACAAAGAAGTGTTTTGATGCCGATCTACTCAACTAATCAATCCAATCTATCACAAAGATAAACCGATTATAGTTGGATCCCTTTCCATCCGAAAAAAGTATTGTGCACACCAAATATTATGAACCCAAAAAGTCTTCTTGTCTTCAAATCTTCTTTAATCTTCAATCAACACCTGCACACAATCAACTTGAATCTCTTGTGATCAATCACACACAGAACGGAGTCTGTTAACGTTGGATTATCACAAGACGTATTTAGATCTACAAACAGTCTAAAGATCCCCGTCGAAACTTCGATCTAGTTTGAGTGAATCTTATATCAGAAGAGAAGATTCTCAAGCATAAACAAACTAGGTGCAATCAAATTTCAACAACCGTTAGTCAATCAAATCAATCGAAAACTTATAATAAACCGCAATTATTTAGTTTCCCACCAACAGTACAAATAGAGCTTCTCAATCCCAAAGAAGTCTTTAAACTGAGCGGTCGTAAGAGATTTCACCTAATTAGGTTACTTTCCTCTCCGAATAGGCGGCTCCACCAGTAACAACACAACTAGGTAGTTTTGCTGGCTCTGAGGATTCGTTTGCAAGAAATGCAAACTTCAATATTTATAGACAAGGAAGTTTGGACACCAAGGAATTTCCAAAATCGAATATTCTCAAAGATATGCAATAAACACAAAATCATTTTTCATAATTCCTGGAAATGCACTGTCCAAATATTGACCGAAATCCCAATAGAAAAATCTATAATCAGTAAATGCACATTACTAATTATTATTTTCTAAAGATATACATTTAATTGCTGGAGATTAAATAGCATATAAAAACTAAGAAACCTTAAATAAAAGATTCTCAATTTATTTCGATCCTGGGATTCTCCTTTAGCTATTAAGGAATAGCATTGAACAATTAATGATAAGAGTTACTGCACATGTTCAAAGTATGTCGACATCTTTTACTTTGTAAGTCATTTTTCATACTTACAATCTTGGAAACGATTTGCCACACTTCCAAACAAGTTTAAAATTGGTTCGTCTGAATTCCAAGAACTATGTGATTGATTATCCTATCAAATCACCAATTATGGGTTTCTCGGTTCTACCAAATCAAGTTCGGTTCTACCTCCATGTGAGTACTGTGCATAGTCACGCTAGTTACCAAAATTTGGTTGATTAGGTACTAAGGTCGGTTCCCCACAACTTATGGTAACTACCTGTATTCGGTTGCACATGTCCATAGGATCGGTTCCCCCAAAACTACAAACTTGTTGCACATGTTCATGGGATCGGTTCCCCCATCTACTAAAAACGTGTTGCACCTCTTACAAGGATCTATTCCCTCTTGCAAATTTGTTGCACCTCTTGCTAGGATCGGTTCCCCAATGACTAGATAAAAGTTGTTATTTACAAGGCATCGATCATACCATCTTGAGTGATTACTTAAGATCGGTTTCACTAATAAAAGTCATACCAATATATAAGTCAGGCCTTGTGAATAGTTTTACCAAGATACATAACAAGTTTATGAGCGGTTATACTAAACACACATATTGGTAATTCAAAATAGATTTGCAATGAATAACAATACCAATAATCCTAGCGACTTCCTTTTCGATTCACAAAACAAGTTTATGAACTTACTTCCTTTAAACGAATGTAAAATATTGTTTCCTAGGATGAAATCTTCACTCATACCCATACATAATCACAATAGCATTCATATGATCATGTTGATGTCTTATATACAAAGTTTAATGGTTAAGCAATAAACCTCGTATTGAATTCCTTAATACTATATCTAACTAGAGTTTCATACACAGCTTCGCAGTTATGTTTTCAATATGCATGACTTGAAAGATATATTAGGGAAAGAAACAGTTCAAGTCAAATATTACTAACCTCAAGAGGAAGGATGATGATGTCGTTGTAGCTCCATACTTCTTCACATTCTTCAAGTCTTCATGTAATACTTGTAAGTCTCATATCCTAACACTTTCAATCTAACCTATACGAAGTTGACTCTAGTATGTAATCAAGCGACTCTTTAAATGAGTTTTGATTCACTAAAATATGACAACCAAACTTGACATACCAACGCTTGGTGGGTTCAACCGAGCTATGCTCTAACATGTAGGTTTATGCATGAATTGACATACCCTATTAACTGCAAAGGAAATGTGCATCCTTGTCATAGATAAATACTGAAGACCCCCAACTAAACTCTTGCACATAGTAACATCGGACAACAAAGGACTTTGAACCGAGTGTGGCTTAGTGGAGGTGCTAAAAAGGGTGGTGACTGGTTTTCCCCCCTGTATGTTGGCACGAAAAAAAAGATCTTCAATATAGCGACGTTGTGAAAGAAACAACCCACCAGAAACTTATGTGACCTCTATGCCAAGAAAGTATGAAACAGATCCAAGATCCTTGAGAGAAAACTTATTGTGAAGGGTAATCATAAGTGATTGTAGACATGCCATATAAGATCTCGTTAGAATTATGTCATCCGCATAAACTAAAAGAAATATAATACCTTCAACTGATCGTCGAACAAATAAAGAAGTATCACAAACAGAGATAACAAAACCAAGTTTCTGAAGAAACGAAGTAAGGTGAGTATACCATGCATGAGAAGTTTGCTTAAGTCTATAAATAGATCGATGCAATTTGCAAACATAATCCGGAAACTGAGGTTCTGTATAACCAGGAGGTTGTTCATGTAGACTTCCTCAATAAGAATGCCATTGAGAAAGCATTTAGAACGTCAAGTTGACGAATATGCCAATTATAAGACAGAGCTAGTGTCAATGTAATACGAGTAGTGCATGGCTTAATAACTGAATTAAAGGTCTCACCTTAATCAATGCCTTCTTGTTGATTAAACCTCTTTGCATCCAAATAAGCTTTGAACGCTCAATGGTACCATCAACTCGTCTTTTAACGCGATAAACCCGTTTGCAACCAATATTGAAAAGATGAGGGTACCCAAATACATCACAATCTTTAAATTATCCACCTATAAGTCCTCTACCGAAAGTGATTGTTTATAGACTTAGTCGAGACAATACAACAAATCGGTTCACACTTCACGTGATTGTTTATGGATACAAGATCGAGACAATACGACAACAAGATAACTTGTGTGATTGACTAAGGATACAAGATTGAGACAATACAACAACGAAGTATGATACTTGATAATAAGTTCGGACTTAACCAAACTCTATAGGATCACTATCAAGTATGTACGGAGTTACCATTTGTGTAATTTACTTTAAATTATAATTGCGGAAAGGTAAGTAAATGACACAACAAGATTTTGTTAACGAGGAAACCGCAAGATTTTGTTAACGAGGGACCTAGTCCAGAATTGAATACTCTCAGAATTAAACCGCTATACAAAATCTAAACCAACTTCGGATAGTTGAGACCAAGCAACTACCCCTAGTTCACTTAGTTTCTTCAGTATCCCTGCGCTTCCGACTTCGATGAGTGCACGCACTGGAACAATTCCTTTGGATCGTATTCCAAACAGTAAAGGAAAAAATAATATGTTTGGTAACAACTCTATTGATTCTTTAAGATAAAGATATCTCAAGTCATATGCAAAGGCTCTTCCGTTTAAGCTAATAAACTCCTTTGCCTGGTTAGCTCAATCTATCCAATAACTACCAAAGCAGTCAAGTTTAGATTCGCAATCAATCAATATAGATTCCAAAAAGAAACTATAAGGTGATGCCGATCTCACGCAACTAATCAATCAAATAAATCCGATTCTAGTTGGATCCCACCCGATCAAGGTTTGTGCAACACAAAGATATGAGAAGCCAATAAGAAATCTTCTTCGTCTTCAAATCTTCTTTAATCTTCAATTAAAACCTGCACAACACCACTTTAATCTCTTGTGATCAATCAAGCACAGAACGGAGTCTGTTAACAATGGATTATCACAAGATGTCTTTAGATCTACAAACAGTTTTAAAGATCCCGTCGATACTTCGATCTAGTTTGAGTGAATCTTATATCAGAAGAGAAGATTCTCAAGAATAAACAAACTAGGTGCAATCAAAGTTTCAACAACCGTTAGTCAATCAAATCAATCGAAAACTAATAACACTGCAATTATCTAGTTTCCCACCAATGGTACTCGTAGAGCTTTCTGATCCCACAGAAGTCTTTAAACGAGCGGTCATAAGAGATTTCGCCTAATTAGGGTTCTTTCCTCTCTGGATAGACGACTCCACCAGAAACAACAAAAAGATGAAGTTTGCCCGACTCTTAGGATAGTTTGCTATAAATGCAAACTTAGGTATTTATAGACCAAGGATGTTTGGACACCAAGGAATTTCCAAAACCGAAAGTATACTCAAGATTTGCAATAAATGCTCATTCGGTTTTCATAATTCCAGTAAATGCTTTGTCCAATATTTCCCGAAATCTCTCAATAGAAAATCTCCAATTAGTAAATGCACATTACTAATTTTTATTCTCTAGAGATATGCATTTAATTGCTGGTAATTAAAGCATATAAAGCTAACAACCTTAATTAAAAGATTCTTAATTTATTTCTGAACGGGATCTCCTTGACTAATTAAGGAATATCTTTGAACAATACAAAAATAAGAGTTATTGTTCATGTTCAAAGTATGTTGACATCTTTTCTTTGTAAATCATCTTTCATATTTACAATCTTGGAATCGATTATACCACACTTCCAAACAAGTTTAGAATTGGTTCATCTGTATTCCAAGACAACTATGTAATTGATCAAATATCAAATCACATCCATGGGTTCAATCGGTTCTACCAATCACTGGGATCGGTTATACCTTAATATGGAACAATTGTGATTGGTCACACAAGTTACCAGGACCGGTTACATCAGTTACCAGGATCGGTTACATCAATTACCAGGGCCGGTTACCATATACACATGGTATTGCTTGTGATCGGTTACACCAGTCACTAGGATCGGTTATACCAATTACTAGGACCGGTTACACCAATTACAAGGATCGATTACACAACTATATTGTGATCGGTCACACCAATTACTAGGATCGGTCACACCAATTACAAATATCGATCATACCATCTCAGGTGATTACTTAGGATCGGTTACACTAATTAATCAAAACTAGTCATACCAAATCATAAGTCAGGCATTGTGATTAGTTATACCAAGATTCATAACAAGTTACTATCGGTTCTACCATCTCACACATATTGGTAATCCAAAGATTTGCAATGAATAGACATACCAATAAGCCTAGCGATTTCCCTTTCGATTCATAAAACAAGTTCATGAATGTACTTCCTTTAAACAAATGTAAAATATTATTTCCTAGGATGAAATCTTCACCTTTACCCATTCTCATAATCATCACAACATTCATAAGATTATGTCGATGTCATATCTACGAAGTTCAAAAGATAAGTGTTATACTTCGTAGTCTAATTCCTTAATATTATGATCATATGATCATGTCTCACTACTAGAGTAAAATATTCATACACAGCTTTGCAGTTATGTTTTCAATATAGCACGACTTGAAAGATACGTTAGGAATGAAATAGTTCAAGTCAATATTACTAACCTCAAGAGGAAGGATGATGTCGTCGTTGTAGCTCGTTACTTCTTCACATTCTTCAGGTCTTCAAGTAATACTTGTATGTCTCAACATTCCTAAACTTTCTAGTCTAACCTATACGAAGTTGTCTCTAGTACATAATCAAGCGACTCTTAGATGAGTTTTGATTCACTAAAATATGACAACCAAACTTGACATACCAACGCTTGGTGGGTTCAACCGAGCTATGCTCTAACAAATATAATTTTGGTTTGGATGAGGTGGAATAATAGACCACGTCCCATTCTTCATAAGAGCATAGTATTCCAAATCCATAGGCGGGCGCCATTTGGGATCATTCTTATCCTGAGAATAACATGAAGGCCTAAACAAATCATCAGTAATTTTAGCATGTTTCGAAGCTAAAAGTACCTTCTTTTTTTAAAAAAATCCAGCCTTTCCCCGCGTAACCATTGGATGATCATTAGTGAATGGTGGTTGGAAACCGGAATGAACCAACTGTTCATTAGAAGAATTCGCAGCAGTTGGTGGCCACTGCATGGACTGCAGGTTAATGTTGTTTGTGTTTGTTACATCATCTTGATAATCATTGGCAGTTGGTGGTTGCAGGGCTGAGTTATCCGACTGTTTAGTGGAAGAGATCGTGGTAGCAGGTGGGGTAGAGTGGACTGCAGTTCGGTGGAGGTGTCAGCTGCTGCAGGTGTACAATGCAGATATGATGAGTCATCAACAGACAAAAGTGTGGTGACATACTGCACACTTGATAATGCTGACGAAGATGGCATGGTACCGTTGTCAGACGCTATTGTAGGTATCTGTAAAACAGGTACGACAAATGACTTTCGCTGGGGTGCTCTGGCAGCAACAAGTAGCGTTGTAGAATATACATTCTGGAATTTCTGCAGCGTCGATAGAAAGCTGTCAGGAATCGGCACTGGGTCTTGGCAAGTAGGTGTTGTAGCAGTGTTGAGTAATACTGAAGTTCTCATGTGTGAGTTATCGAAGCAGGTGAGGTAGGAACATCAGTCGGGGATACACGGACACCACTAACAGTAGCATTCTCAAGTGAACTTGAACCAGTATTACTAGTAGAGCATAAATGAGATAAAACATTAGGAAAAATACCGGAGTAAGATGGTGAAAAAATGCCTGTAAGGGCGACGAGATAAGAGGTAGCTTGGCATGGAAAACAACAAAAGGGAACTTGTCTTCGACAAAGACAACATGGCGAGACCCATAAATACGACCAGTATAACCTTTGTGATGAGCACTATAACATAAGAAAACACAAGCGGAGGAACGCGAATCCAATTTTTTGCGTCCATATGGTCGAAGATGAGGAAAACAAAGACAACCAAATGTTGAAGAGCAGACATATGATTAAAGAACAGTTCATAAGGAGATTTTGAACCAATCAGAGCTGAAGAAACTCTATTCATAAGAAATGCAGCTGTAAAGAATGCACACCAACTCTAGTAGCGTATATGCATATATTCTCCCCCTGATCATGGCGGAAATACTTTCATCTCATGTACGAAAACTTCAATTTTTGCACAGTATTATCCGATTAATTCAAAGACATAAACTCATAATAATTTCTAGGCTTTAATTTACCATTACCGTACATACTCGCGTGGAACCACATCAAACATGAGTAATTACTTTTTGAGAATCCTAATTTTAATAACTCTTTGTTCCTATTTATCAACATGGGAATGAAATCATATTCTCATTTCATTTCCTCCAACAAAACACCCATAAATATATACGGGGTAATTATGGGAAATTAAGAATTCTTTCCTTAAATTAAGTCACACGATTCTTCGTGTTTTAGTCAGTGGCGAAAGGTGAGTTTAAAATTCTGATCAAAATATAAGGTGAGTTTAAAACCAAACCAAACCAGAAACATAAACCATCAGAAAAGAGCCGCACGTTGAGAACATAGAATCTAACTAACCATTCCCTTTCTCTTCATAATATCTAAAACAAGCATCCGCAAACACAAGAAAATTTCTGTCATTCAACATTCTATGTACTATTATGGGTTACTAACAAAACCCTAAATTTCACTTACCCTATCTATTTATCACTTTGACAATTCTTGGCGCATTTTCTCAACAGGTTATACTCTTATCTCAAGTTTCTTTATTGTTTGAATTAGGTTTAAATATGAATTTTGGGTTCAAACCTTAGGCCTTAGGTTTTATTTAATTTAATATAATTTCAAGGTTGTATTGCTTGTATGTTTGTTTTGGAAGTTTAAATTTCTTTTGAGGGAAAGGTTTCAGTCTTGTTATTGAAACTGGTGAAGAATCAATATTTAGAGTAATAACAAAGCAAGCTTTTTGAACTGAAATTTGAGTAATTCTGGTTATAGAAAGATGAAGTTATTTATTTATTTGTGGGTTTTTGATAGGGCCTTTAGGTAGTGATTTCTGATTACACTTTCCGGAAGAGGCAGGAATTTACTAAAACTGTAAATATATGAAGAAGAGAGTGGGATTTAAGTGAGGTCTTTAATTGTTTAAATAGGAATAAACGGGCATGTAGCGGTATTTGGGTTGTATAAAGATTTCGTGTTTACCTATTGTGTTCTGGCTGGTATGGGCGTGGATGCAACAGTCAATTCAGGGTGCCTACAATAGGTATTTAGAATTCGACATGAACTAGAGAGAATTCTGTTTAGAGCTATGTTTTAGTAGAACATTCTCCACTCTAATATATAAGCTACTAGACTGTTTATGGAGAACTAGGATTACCGTTGAGTTTGGTTTTTTATTTTCAACTTCGAAATCGTATTGCTAATATCTTTGAAAGTAATAATTTACATTAAGCATTTTTCCATGTATAGAACATGGAGGATATGGAAGATGTTTGCGTATATACCTGCCGGTTGATCAGAATCTATTGATACAGTTTGTTTCCAAATCGTTTAGATTTTGTTGGTTTGCTCTTTTGCACTGTTTAGTTACGAGACCTGATGCTTAAATTGTGTTTATCTTACTTTGATTTCATTTGTGCAGTGAATCCAATCTAACCTTCTTGTTTCCAACTCATGACAGGTTTTGTGTTTCTCTAAGTTGGTGTAATCTTATACTAGAAACAATGAGTAGTACTTTCAATGGACAAATTTTGGTGGAAAAGCTGGCGAAGCTCAACAGTTCACAGCAAAGTATTGAGAGTATCCTTTTCATAGTTGTATGAACTGAAAATGGGACTGTTCTTTCAACATTATTTTGTGGCCAATCCATATGGGAGACACTTGGATGTTTCATAGCTATTAGAAAGTATGTTCTTCTTTTGAGGCAGTGGTTTTATATTCTCTGCTTATCAATGGTTACTATATTTATTACACTGTTTATTCGTTTGCCATACATAATTTGTGCATTTTTCAAGTGCCCAAATTGAGCTACCTTGGTAGGAAAATTGATTTTCTTTGATCAAACAACAAAAGAAACTATTAATGCACTAAGGTACAACCGCCCTGGTGTTAAATTCTTAGTTTTACCTGTTGTCGGAGTGAATATCTCATGAGTACTTCTTTAGCATCTCCTTGTATTTCTTAGATGCTATCCTTAACATAATAAAGCTTTATCACACTGGTGTATCTTCCATATGAAGAAAGCAAAGCAAGTGGTTGAGACGTGGGATAGGCAGTTCCACTGTTCCCCACGGGAACAACGATTGGCTTTTCTATATCTTGCAAACGATATATTGCAGAATAGTAGGAGGAAGGGTTCAGAATTCGTCGATGAATTCTGGAAGGTTCTTCCAGATGCTCTTGGCGATGTAGCTCAGAATGGGGATGAGTTCGGAAGAAATGCTGCACTACGACTGGTATGTATATTTAACCCTCCCTCTTAGCGCTCTGTCACTCTCTTATAGCTAATTGTTCTTTGTGCCATGGTTTTCTACGTGTATATGAGCTAGCAACCTGCAAAGAAAACTGCTTGACATATTCATGCGGTTGTAGACTTATCTGATAGTGCTCTTATCTCTATCGTTAGAATTAATCGAGTTGAAGTTATATGCGAATGTATATATTCTTTACAGCATTTTTAATTTTCATTTTACATTTGTACCTCAGGTTACTATATGGGAAGAGAGGAAGGTTTTTGGGTCTCATGGACAAATCCTAAAGGAAGAGCTTATGGGAAGAAACTTGGAGAACCGCAATAGAAATAGAAAAAGTGTGTCCCTCAAAGCGGTAAGAAACTTTCATTATTTATTCAGATCTACATGTCTGTCTTGGCGTTTCGATATGTTTAAGTTGCATTCTGAGATGTTCTTTCTTTCTTGTTTACCAGAAACAAGCTACTGGAAGCATACTGGAGAAGATAATTTCGGATTATGAAGTTGTTTATGATAAATCCAAGGATGAAGAAACTCTTTTGAGCAAATGCAGGGAAGCTGTCAAATGTGTTGATAAAGTAGAGAAGGAAATTGGTGGCGCCTATGGCTCAGGTGCACACTTCTGGGTTGTTTTTTTTAACCCTATTGAACCATCCTGTAGAAAGTATTCTGCAGAACTTAATTTAGGAATGCATTTTCGACATAAGATGATTACAAGCCAAGCACCATTATAATTTACTGGACATCTTCTGGATATTTTCAATATGCATGAACTTGTTTCTCTTTGATGGACAGTGCATGCCAATGGATCTGAGTTTGTTACAATGCTGCAAGGACAGCATACTATACTGGGAGAGTGCATTGAACGGCTGACAACAGCTGAATCATCTAGAGCGACACTTGTGTCTCATTTAAAAGAGGCTCTCCAGGAGCAGGTTACTTTTTTTTTTTTGTATCACCCCTCCCTCACCACACAACACACACACAAAACAGACATTTCTTTTCTTTTCTGTATCTGTATTTTAGATTCATTTACTTTTACTATTTTATTTTGCTAATGCTAATTTATAAAGTGAGGTTATTTTGTTCTTGTAGGAAATTGAGCTGGAACAAGTACGCAGTCAGCTTCAGGTAATAACTGAGCACTTCAATTAATTTGATGACTTATGGGTCAGTTTTTTGGTTTTTGCTTTCTTGTTAGGTAACACCCTGAGTTATCTTATACATCTGAATTCATGTGGAATCATGAAAATTGTGTACCGCTTTTTATCAAGGTTTTAAATCCACCCACCCAAAAAAAAAAAAAAACGGCCGTTAAAACAGTTGTGGTCATATGGCCTGACTGTGAGGTTCAACATTAAGCTCCTCTATATAGCGGCGCTAAATAGCGAATAACCGCCGTTATCTTGGGTGGTATACAGTATAACAGTCGTTATCACCGGGGTTTTTTTGTCTTTTTTTCTATATCATTTCATGGGTTAATTGCAAATAACGGTCGTTATGTAAGACTGTTTTTGCGTTATAACAGCCGTTATAACTGTTTTCTAAAACTCCTTTCTATAAAATGTTTTTGTTTACCGAATCCGCAAAACGGCCTTTTTTCTGTGAAGAACAGTCATGGTCCTAGCCCGAGATCTGTGTCTAAACCCGTTTCTTAAACCTTGCTTTCTATTGAGGAATGATGGAGGGCTGTTCTAGCATTTTCTTTGTTATATTATAGTTTCTTAGCTTATATATGCTTTTCTGTTAAGAGTCTTTAGCTCAGCATAACATTTTATAATACTACGTTTTTATTCTCAAATAGTTCATGACCTGACTGTGCGGAAATGTTCCAATATTCATCTACTGATTCAACATCTAAGCGCGAAGATTTAAACTATAATAGTCAGAGGTTGTGATATTAAATGCTTTAGTGGGGTCCCCTTATTCTCTATGACTCTACCTTGAAGAAACTTTTTTTGTTCCTATGTAGTGGAGCATTCATTTTCTTTCTGTTTTATCAAGAGACATCATCCAGAATAACGCATTTCCGATTGTTTCATATATTTCTTTTTCATGTATGTTGCTGTAATTTCAGACCGCTAAATCTCAATCAGAACAGGCGGACAATGTCTGCCAGCGGTTACTCAGCAGCACCAGCGGTCAGTTGCTAGATGAGCAACAGAGGTTGAAGGAAGCAAATACACTCTCAGGCATGTCGCCCACTTTCACTCCAGCAGATAATCTGGTGACAAATGGAGAGAAGGACCAATCAGCTCCTGTCATGTATACTAGTCAGTTGACTTCTCTTCCTACCGGAAATGCACCCCAGACTAGTGAACAAGAGCCACGAAAATCTACAGCTGCTGAAGTTGTCGCAAAATTGACAGCTTCAACTTCATCTGCTCAGATGCTTGCTCACGTTCTCTCTTCCCTGGCTTCTGGGGGAGGCATTAGTAATAATACACTGAAAGAATCCTCTGATGATTATACATCAGACAAAAGACTGAAACTCGAGAATGGCTCATCTTCTTACATGCAACAACCACCTCAACATTCTCAACCACCAGCACCAACTTTTCCACATCCTGAAGCGCTTTTGTCTCTGCATCAGCCACCCCTGCCATCATCATCACCAATGTCACAGCCACCGCCTCCACCATCACTTGTAACAGCATCAACGCCACCACCTGCGAATTTCATGCAGACAGCTGGGTCTATGACGAGTGTACCATACAGCTATGGTTCAGCAGCCCCACAAAGACCACAACAACCGCCTTTGCCCAGTTATCCCATGCAGGGGAGCCAGCTCTCAGGGACTTCTCCGTACCCATCTCAACCAAATGCTTATCAGAATTTGCAGGGGTCATCAGGAAGCGGTTTCTATAACCATCCTCAACCCTTGCCGGCAACACCACCGATATCCCGGCAGTAGGTTTAATCAGATTGTATATGGATGGGCTGCTTGATTGAAAGCAAAATTTTGCTTAGTTCTTTCTTTCTTGCTAACATCCTACTTTGTGGAGTGGACCGTTCTTGTTGTCCTGTTTGTCGATTGCTTCTGACAAATTTTAGGTATCTTTAGATGTATGTTAAACTTAAATTTAGTCACATACTTGTTGTATATTAACAATATAATTATGTCAACTGTTTTATATTGACGAGAAAAATCAATTTGTTAACTGCTTCATTCTTAAACAATAAACATTCTGAAACATCGTTCTTCTCACATTCTTTAAAAGGCAATTCAGACAGATGAAGATGGACCATCTTATGCAGCACGCAGTGCAGAGTGTCAGCGTTACTGGTTTGGCACTCCTAAGAAAGGAAACTTGTCTTTCTTTCTTGTCTTGTGTTCTTAGTTCCCATATAAAGTGGGGAGTGTGATCATCATGTGCTCATGTCGCAGGTAAAGCGTATACGAAAATCCCGCGACAAACTGGAGCTGGGTTGGGTCCTCACTTTGGAGCTTTAGTCTCAAGCTTTTAATTTCTGGAAGGAAGAATATTGACGGTATGTCTATGTACTGATGTCCTCTGCTCATCTTTAAGAACATGAAGAAGGGTCATCTCTAGGTAGTTGCTTATTACATATGCACTAAGGTCCTCTGCTGTCGTCCGTCTAGAGGACATGTTACCCCCCTGTTAGTCCCAGTGCTCTTCTTCTACAAAAGCCATAGCTCAGTGGAAGTCACTCACTAACCTTTACAGTGAACTGGGACTTGTTTGTGGGGACGACTCTCAAACGACCAGTTACGTGTAGCAGGTGATGCATCTCCCCCTTTTAATGACAACAACATCAACATAATCTTAATCTCCCCTATTTATAGTTGTCGGATCCTTCTCATTTAAAATTCAGCCGTAAGATCTCCCAAGAATTAATTCTGTGTGAACTATTCAGAGCAGCCATTGGATATCATCCATCTTTATATCTCATCCGTTAAACTAAAAAGGGCTTCTATTAGACATGAAAGTTATTTTACGGGTGTAGTTGAGATAATATCTCCCCCTTTTAATGACAACAACATTTTCTTAATCTCCCCAATTTGTAGTCGTCAGATTCTTCTCATTTAAAATTCAGCCGTAAGATCTCCCAAGAATTAATTCTGTGTGAACTATTCACAGCAGCCATTGGATATCATCCATCTTTATATCTCATCTGTTAAACTAATTTAATGACAGCAACATAATCTTAATCTCCCCTATTCGTAGCCGTCAGATCGTTCTCATTTGAAATTCAGACGTAAGATCTTCCAAGAATTAATTATGTCTGAACTATTCACAGCAGCCATTGGATATCATCCATCTTTATATCTCA